>VOPJ01011729.1:0-24113 GCA_014673585.1 Semibalanus balanoides
GGAAGAGCCTACGGGGCAATTGCCACTCTCTGGGGTGCAGACATTTCCCGGGGGGAGTATGTTCCGGAACATGCAGTGACATATAAGTGTTACGCACGAGCGCAAATTGTGTATTTATTGACGTGAATGATGTGCAACATACAGCAGAATAGATCTTAGAATTACTTGTTTCTGACGATAATGGATTGTAGATATTAGATATTAGAATTAGACCCCTTAGATTTAAGCTCAATTACATATAACTTTATTGTTAAACATAGCATAGCTATGTAGTGTTAAGTGCAAACTGGATCAATCCATAATTTTATTTTGTTGTGGATAAAGTGTCAATGAAAACGGAAAACCGTAGATTGAAAATTGTATAGAGGCAGCACCGGGATGACAGGCCGGGATGCTGGTACAACGTGTTGGGGTTGCTATGGCTCCAAACCTGTGGCTCTACGGGCTGGCTGAACCCGTGGGGCGAAATGCGGCCACTCTGCGCCACTCCAGGACGACCGGCCGGTGGCTGGCAGCTGGGGAGCCGGGTCGCGTCCTGTCAGCCGTTAGCGTGGTATTCCATGACCGTGCACGCACTCAAGGTCAAGGTGTATGACCGCGGATGGCGGGCAGCCGACCTAGGCGACGGCGAGTGTCAAATACACGGTCCGAACCAAGATATTATAACTAACGTCGAAACGTCGTGTTCGGCCGAGGCGGAGACTGAGAACGGCTCCTAACACTAGACAAGGAAATCATATGAAGGACGTAGACATACGGGATCAGGATATAGGAACATAATACGGAAACGGATACGGAAACGGATACGGAAACGGATACGGAAACGGATACGGAAACGGATACGGAAACGGATACGGAAACGGATACGATACGATAGAACCGGATACGAGAAGGATACGGAAACGGAAACGGAAACGGATACGGATAGTCACGGAAACGAACGGAACGGATACGGAAACGATACGGAACGAGCTACGGAAACGGGATACGGAAAGGTATACGGATACGGAAACAGATACGGAAACGGATACGGAAACAGATACGGAAACGGAAACGGATACGGATACGAAAACGGATACGGAAACGGATGCGGAAACAGATGCGGAAAAGGATACGGAAACGGATACGGAAAAACGGGATACGGAAACGGGATACGGAAACGGGATACGGAAAACGGATACGGAAACGGGATACGGAAACGGATACGAAACGAAACGGAAACGGGTAACGGAAACGAGTACGGAAACGGGTAACGGAAACGGATAACGGAAACGGATAACGGAAACGGGTAACGGAAACGGGTAACGGAAACGGGTAACGGAAACGGTTACGAAAACGGGTAGGAAACGGAATACGGAAACGGGATAAACGGAAAACGGGATACGGAACGGGATACGGAAACGGGATACGGAAACGGGATACGGAAACGGGATTTGGAAACGGGATACGGAAACGATACGGAAACGGGATACGGGAACGGGATACGGAAACGGGATACGGAAACGGGAATCACGGAAACGGGATACGGAAACGGGACACGGAAACGGGACACGGAAACGGGACACGGAAACGGGATATGGGAACGGATACGGAAACGAGAATGGGACACAGGAATGGGACACGGGAACGGGACACAGGAACCTGACACGGGAACAGGACAAGGAAACGGGACACATGAACGGGACATGGGAACAGGACACGGTAATGGAACACGGAAACAGGAAACAGAATACGCGATACAGAACACAGGATACCGAGCAAATGATACAGAATATGGGATACGGGATAAGTAATACGGGAACATGATGCGGGATACAGGATACTGGGTACGGAATACGAATAAATATATCAACATATTCGTTTTTAAGCTATAATTATAATACGAATAAAATTCATGCTGTTTAATCTAAAGTTTTTACACTTTTACATTTTTACATTTATAAAACAAATAGCATGGTGCTTTGTTACCAAAAAATGGCATGTCAATAGCTTTTTCACCATTTGTAGATAAAACCACATTAATTTTATTTCTTAAGTTAGGAGATTTTGATCGCTCATAACATTTTGATGGTCAAAATATATAATTGCAATGTGTTAGGGGTTACCAAAAATTGCAAATGTAAAAAAGCAAAATTTGAATTTGTCCAAAATCCAAGAACTAACAGTGCCAACTTGTAAAGTGTATCATACAAATTTAAATAATATATACTATATAGCAAGTCTATATTGAGTAAAAAAATTCCGACGCTATGGGCTGTCAAAAATTGACGTGACCTCAGGTCAAGTTCAGAGCCAAGCAATCCTAGAAAGAGGTAATATTGTATGTCATTCAGCGTGTTTCGACCAGGATAGTATGTATGTACAGGTGCCGACAGAAAGGTCGCTGTCCCCTGGCTGGCGATACCTGGCTTCAACACTGTGAGTGATTCAGTTACGCTGGACTGTTAGACTGTGCCGCTTGAAGCCTTCTGTACTGATAGTCTGACAGTCCACAGTCCAGTGTAACTGGATCACTCACAGTGTTGAAGCCAGGTTTCGCCAGCCAGCGGACAGCGATCTTTCTGTCGGCACCTGTACATACATACATACCAAGGCGTTTGCCATACATATCCATCTTAAATCATTCAAATGTTATCGTCGAATAACGTATTTTTCATAAAAAATAAGAAATAAGATTCCAAAGTTTGACGAGTTTATACATAGAGCCAAATTAATTGTATTCATTTATTTGAAAATACATATTTATTAACTTATAATTTCGTGATGGTCAAAAGTTAGCAATTTGATGTACTAGGGGGTCACCAAAGAAGTGTGAAAATTTCAAACAATGACAAAATTTTGAATTTTTGAACATATTGAAAACACAACAGTACAATCTTGTAGAGTAACTCATTACTATTCCAACTGCATATGATAAATGTAGATTGCGCCATAGATTCCCGGCGATAGTGGCGAACAAAGATTGAGCTGCACCATGACTCGGCAAAAATGACGCCTGAGGCAATATCTCCTGAACCACTGCTTGGATCGCCGAAACACTTGCACAGCTCGTTTCAGTTCCCCAGATTACCCCAGATTACCCCAGATTACCCCAGATTACCCCAGATTACCCCATATACCAGCTTTGGCTCAAATCGGTGGCATGAGCGTGTCACTGTTTGGTCGATTTGGTCGGTGAAATGCCCCACTTATGACTGCGCCAGATGCGTCAGCTTCGTTTTATGCGGTTATCATGGACTGCAATGTAAATAGGTATAGGTACTAAGTACATTGCCGCCTCATCCAATGGCATTATAATCAGCTGACGGTTGGTTAGATGCAGTTAACTGGAATATTAATGTATAAGTATGTTCATTGCCGCCTCATCCAGCTGCTATAGCAACAGGTGAGGTGTTTTAAAAGTACCTCCTACTATGGATTTCAGATACCGTGAGACACCGTTTTTTTGGTGATAACTTGTTAAGAAATGGCCTAATCCGAATTAAATTTTCGCACTGTCTATTTCAGCCCAGGCGCCGATTTCTGTCCATATAATTTGTTAACAAAAAATAAAAACGTATGTACTTCCATTGACTCGTAACGTTTACGGATCTGCTCGTAGCCCATTCCCACAGCAGGAGGCTATTCGTGACGTAGTTGTGACCTCAAAAGCACGTGCTGTCTTTATCGTCATGCAATCGTCGGTAGTCACGCCTGTTGAGTTCCACAACTCACATCCTACTCACGTGCCCCACTGTGGGTCACTGGAAGTGTTTACCGAGCAGATCTTAACGTTACGAGTTCAATTACAGTACCATAAGTTTATTGTTTGTAACAGACATTACGGACAGAAATCAGCGCCTGTGCTGAAATAGACTGTGCAAAAATTTGATTCGGATTCGGCCATATCTTAACAAATTATCGCCAAAAAACGGTGTTTCACGCGGTCTAAAATCCATAGAAGGCATGTACGGGGTGACATCACCGCGCACTTTGAAATGTCCTTACATGCAGAAGAGGTTATTTCAATAAACAAAATGTGGCTTCCGTTGGCATTTTATCATCTTTTGAAGTACGTTTTACAATTTTTCTTTTCTTTTCTGGAGACAAAAAAAGTATGATCCCTTTAACCACACTGGGAGTCGTTAAAGGAAATAGTTCACCTTCAACATGGGTTTTGAACTGAGATAGCAGTTTTGTAGCCCGTGTTAAAAAACCCTACCTGCATGTTTTCTGGGCTGAAAGGGCTCTCCAGCCGAATATATTTAACTTTTTTCGAAGGATATGTGGGCCTCCACACGCCTGGGCAAGGCTTTGTGGGCCTCACACGGCCTGCGGCAGACGGGGGCTGTACAGTAATCTTACGCCGACTACTTTCGGAATGATCTGATTGGCTGAGCCACGTTTGACGTTGGGAGCAGTACGCATATAGTTTTGATGAAATTAATTATTTACGTCCTTCTGTCCTAATCGGCGCGGTGTATGGTTATTTTTGTGACATTATGAAAAGAAGTGTAGTTGAAAATATAATCCAATTGTGTTTGAAAAACAATCCAAGGTGAAATTATTGCCTTTAAAAGCCCTCCCAAAATGGTCCAATGTAAATGTCTGAATAATATGTCGCAGCGAAACCTCCACACTTTGACGAGTTTTTGCCCTCACCGAAATAAAAAATCGCCACCGTTGTTAAATATGACTTCAATATCAACGTTATTTTGCCTCAAAGTAACTATTGCCACATAGGGATGCAATTATTATTATTTCGAAAATCATTGTACTGCCATTTTCGAAATTAGTCATGTATCCTATAAATTCATAGCACCTTTTGTCAAACATGCAAGACAAATATGGATGTTAAGGCAAAAGTAGATACAATCGAATTTGACATGGTACATTTGAAGTTCAATATATACAAATTTGTGAGATAATTATGTAAAGTCTCAATTTAAATCATTTCAATGACGGTGACAAAGCTATCTAGGTATAATGTTAAGAACCGCAGCTTCTAACTACCTATATTAGTTGTGCAGTATTATCGAAGTGTTTATATTATTGAATATCATCGATATGAACATATTACGTATTATGCTTATCGATGCTTTTCTATGATAATGCTGCCTTGCCTACCTAGTTTCAAGGGCCCAGCGCTGCCCCTGGCCTTGACCTCGTGCTCCTTTGTTTCACCTTTGTTTTCTTGACTATAAGTCAACCTCAGTGAAGTCAAGAGCATTTCGTGTTCAATCTGACATCAGATAGTGTTGAGCGAAGACCTCCAGCGAAGACCGTCAGCGAATAGTTTTGTTGTTGCAATGGCCTCGACTACGCGACTCGCGCTAACTAGTTCGGAGTCTGTTGGAAGACCGCTGACTTGATAATCAGTTAGTTCCAAAAGACGGAGAGAACTGTAGTGCATCCTGAAATAAACACTTCTTTGTCAGGATAATGTCAGGAACCTGTTGTAACAGGAAATGTTGTTCCGTCAACTTTCTGCACGCTAGTGGCTTTCCAGCGGTGAGTGCTCGAGTCGGATGAATACATCATTGAGTGTTCGTTAAATAGGCTGACACAGCATCTTGGTAAAGACTTGATTAAATTGTTACTTGTTTTGTACTTGTTATGCACAATATCATTGCATCAAACTTCGAGTTTGATTAACTCCAACTTTGAATTTTGTTTACGGGAAACTAACCATGCCCAGTGCCCACCTATACTTAAAGGGAAATAATGACCTTCTGAAAGAAAATAGGAAAAAAAACAAATAGAGTTAACACTTGAATTTGGAAAAATAAATCAACTATATGTCAACTATAATACCTTCACATTAAGCATTTTGATGGCTCAAACCGAAGCTTTATTTTTTAATTAAAAAACATTAAGAATCTGCATGCAGGAATCAACCGTACTCGGAAAATACGTGGCACATTTTTGGTGCTGAATTACATTTACAAAAGCCGCCCCCCCCATTTACTCACGGGTTAACAAATGATGAGAAAATTTTGTCAGTCAAAAGTTTTATATATTTAGGGGTCTAAAACGCAAAATTTTGCAAATCCAAGACAGCAACTTTGAAGTGAATGTCATCTTTTTTCTTTTAACATTTTGTATTCGCAATTTGCTTCAAAAGCTAATTTTCTGCGATTGTTCAAACATTTATAATTTTTGCACCGAAAATGGCATGACATGACGTCAGTAACACGTCATTGTCTCCCAAAAAAGCTTCATCGATTTCATTGCAGTTTTGTGAGAAAACAGAATAAATGGAGCATAAGGTACTGTAATTTTGACGTATATATCTAATGAAACTTTTAAGCAGAGGTGCAAAATCTTACGCCTGCCCCGTGCTGAAGGTGACGCAATTTGCAACTTACCTAAGCTGATGTGACTGATTTGTACTTTTAAATCATCGACTTATTATTATTACAACAATAATATAGCAATGTTTCGCTTTTTGGGGAAATCTTTAAAATATTAGTGATTTATAAATAAATTTGTTACTATTTAAACCTTTTAGCATGTTAAAGAACACGTTGAAGTTTTTTTTCCCCACTCCAAAAATAATTTCAAAAACAGCGGCTGAGCCAGGCTGAGCGCTTGCCAGAAATCTTACGCTCAAAGTGGGTGACCCTATTCCGTCACCATTGCGACTGTGACCAGTGCGCGGCACTTTGCTGTGAACTAAAACTATATTCCAACACAGAGTGAATTTGTCCAATGTGTGATTAAGCCCATTGGAGTGAAATCATTAAGTTAGCACTGCATATGCTTCTATTGCGGAGAATATTTAAGTAACGTAAGGAACACCCTCAACACGTTGGACCCTGTTGAAAAATTTGTCTGTACTATTTCAAATGGAAATCCAATGCAAATTCACAAGTTATGGCCAATCATGTTTTTTTGGGAAAACCGAACTTCTCGTAAACAATGCAACTGTCTTATATTTGTTGATGTATCGCATGAACATTGACCAGCCACCCATCAACACATTTGTTATTTCACGAAGTATCTATGGATGATTTTTATTTGGAAATCGGTTCACAATTGACAAAAATATTTACTTATAACATATCAACCAGAGTAAATTTGCCCATTGGCATTGAGTGAAATACATTAGTTAGTACTGAATATGTTTCTATTACGGAGAATATTGCAGCTACCGGTTCGAGCTACCATCAACAGTTAGGCCTTTTGAAGACCATTGTCTGCATTATTTTCAAAATGAAATCAAATGAAAACTGACAAAAAAATTGACATTCATTTCAAAATTGATCAAAACCTTCAAACAAACCTTTCGGTGGCGGACCACCGGACGCAAGGTAACTGAAATACGGGGCGGACGGTTCAAAAAGCGAAAACAAAGTGCGGTGGCAATCACAGTGGAGTAACTACTTATGACGTATGCGAAACGTCACGAAAATTGTCCTTTTAAAATATGCCCAAATATGCCAACGGTTTTTGCGTTCAACCTCAGCACACTAGGTCTTTTTGGAAGGAAAAAATTACAGGATTTAGCAGGTTTCTCAGTACACCCGACAATCTGGCTATCTCAGTTAAGAACTATGTTAGGTGGTTACGCGAGCGATGCCGCCGAAAGCGTTCGGGAAGCGAGTCGCTATTGACTATCGGATTTTTCTCACATATAGCGGCCGACCACCCGGCCGGGCGGCAGACCGCGACGGTCTGGGTCAGGAAGCTTATATCTTTTGAACCCCGCATCCGATTGACAAGCGTCTTCGCCATAATGAAGCCCATGCAATGAAATTATGATTATTTACATGTTTTTTCTCATTTGAGGGGTTCAGCACGGCGCGTGACACGTGCCGCGTCAGGGGTGTAGCCAAGTATTATCCTGCTATAGGGCTGAGAACGGCTGGACCTATAAAGCTAACATTTGGTGTCAGGCTGGAACCACATCCACTGGCAATGTTGCACAGGTAAAACTCTGGGTCACACTGCACGTGCGCACGTGCAACCCCTGTTCCTCCACGAAAATTACCTGCAAAACATCGTTGCAACAATACCGGACCTATATCTCGGCCAACCAAAAGTCGCAAAGACAAGACGGGTCAACACACAGATGCGTAGAGAAACGATCGCCGGCGTATGTACTATGGTGTCGATCACGGCCGCGGTGGTAACGTGCAAAGTTACTGCTATACAAACCAAAATTAATAGCTTTATGAACACTTCATAAATTTAAATCAGTGCTCAGCACCTATGGGCACGTGAAGCGATGAAACAAACACCAATCTGGTAGACCAATGTACCGTCTCTAAAATGCATGCACAAATTGAGGTTTTTAATGCATTTTTTCGCTGTTAAATCTGTCTGTAATATTTTTATTGGAAGACGATTCTATAACATTTCCTTCATTTAAGCAGCCGGTAAGCTTCAAACAAAGGGTGCTAGATCGATAAAAATGATGGCAGCTGTTAAAGCGCAATAAATCCATCTAATACCCACCCAAAAATGAATTTTTTGCTACAAACATGAAAGGCTTATAATTGCAAATTTAAAATAAACGTTCAAAAGCCTATTTAGTCAAAGTATCGATTTTAGTTTCCGATCCTATTTTCGTAGACGATAACCACACCATCAGCGAAAATAATTCAAAATTGCATGCTGTGCAAAGACGAACCTCCGTTGGACGGGTGATAAATTGCGCGATTTTATTCGACTCGCTCGTCCTTCGCGTTTTCAGGCGTCTTACTGGTATACTTCCTTTAAAAACGGTGCTTTAATTCGGCACAGCGTGTGGTCAAAATCAGTTAGTCGGTAGAGTGCTATCCTGTAATACGGATGTTGGCCGGTTTCGATCCCGTGTCGCGGAAGTTTTTGCAGGCCGGTCACATATGCGTACTTACCAATTCACGCATTTGTGAGATTGGGCTCTTGGTGAGATTGGGCCCTGAATAGAAAACTTCACCCCTGGACCTGGGTCATCTTTTATTCTGGCTATTTTTTAGGGCTGCATGCACCACAAATATAACTCTGATACCATTAACTGCGACTCACTTTTAAAATTATGTTTGAAAGAGATATACAAAATGCTGAGAGTTGTGACTAATTTTGCGTTTTGTGTTCGTGTTCGTGACCATCTTGACACTTTTTGCACCTCTGTTTTTAAGTTATGTAGACAAAACGTGAGCAAACTAGCCTCCAGAGGAACGCGGGTTAACTTGCTTTGCTGTCCACACTCCACACCAGAGATCAATCAACTTTGCTAAATGAATGTTATTGAAATCGCGCTTTGGTTACGCTGAATATCTTCAATCAATTGAATCCTGTTTACAATGGCAGGGACGCAGCCAAGAGGGGGGGGGGGCACGGGGCCATGCCCTCCCACTGAGCAAAATAAATTATAACACTATGTAGATAGAAGAATGGGATTTTCTGAAAACCCGACCCTATAAATTCCGACGTGCCTATCGGTGAGAAAAAAGTCCTGGCTACGTGCCCTGCACATGGTTGCAGTATATGTTGTTTGGCAAATGCCGACTTTCGTATGTGGAGAGTGAGACTCTTTCAAACACATCTTGCTCATGTTTCAGAGTCGAATTTCAAAGCGGTTTTCAGTTTGTTATCCTGGTTACTTCTGGCTGCACAATGGTTGCAGTATGTTGTTGGCAAATGCAGACTTTTCGTATTGTGGAGAGTGGAGACCCTTTCAACAACAATCTTGCTCATCGTTTCAGAGTCGAAACTTTCAGCGGTGTTTCAGTTTGTTATCCTGTTACTTCTGGCTGCACAATGGTTGCAGTATGTTGTTGGCAAATGCAGACTTTTCGTATTGTGGAGAGTGGAGACCCTTTCCAAAACAACATCTTGCTATCGTTTCAAGAGTCGAAACTTTCAGCGGTGTTTCAGTTTGTTATACTGTTACTCTGGCTGCCCATGGTTTGCAGTAATGTTGTTGGCAAATGCAGACTTTCGCATTGTGGAGAGTGGAGACCTTTCACAACAGTCCTTTGCTCAATCGTTTCAGAGTCGAAACTTCAGCGGTGTTTCAGGTTTTGTTATCTGTTACTTTCTGGCTGCACAATGGTTGCAGTATGTTGTTGGCAAATGCAGACTTTTCGTATTGTGGAGAGTGGAGACCCTTTCAACAACAATGTTGCTCCTCGTTTCAGCGTCGAAGCTTCCAGCGGTGTTTGTCATCCTGTTACTTCTGGCCAGCCTCAACTCGTGCACCAACCCCTGGATATACCTCTGCTTCAGCAAAGACGTCACCGGCCAGCTGAAGGTGAGCACTTACCACACATACTCTGTGAGCATCATTAATGCCGTATAACGCGGCGATTAGTGATAGTGTGCATGACATGTGCAGTGATAGGCTCATCCGCTGTCGTATTTTTTTTTTATTCTTGGCCTTTTTATATATATATATATATATATATATATATATATATATATATATGCATGTTTGATTGAACACAACAGAACTTCTTACATTTACAATGTTTCTTTTGGAAGCCTTTCAAGGATCGTAACTATTTCTTTCGCTTTCGTTTACATTTAGTTATCAAATCGGCCATCAATGTCATAAAGGAAATAGTCAATGAGGTATCCCATTCTAGTTATACTTCAATTCACAGTTTGGAGCATTTAGTTCGTTAATTGCGAACCGGTTTTCGTTATATTTCAATATAGCCATTTTCAAGCATAAAGAACAATGTAACATGTACACTTATATGAATACAAAGCAAAAATATCTGGGAGGTTATCATATAGAGACATCCCAAAAAATTAAATCAAATCTCGCATCGTCTTCTCTCCAGGCACCACCACATGACACTCATCACCACACATATCATCCGCCATAACTGTGGGTGTTACATAAAGTAAAAATCCCCAGGTAGTCACGCTGCCCGTTAAGAAACCGGGCAACGCTCTCCTGATAAGAACGGCCTCTAATATGTTAATCTGGCGCACAATGCCATATCAGAGGCGATGACAGAGGTGTTCTCAACCAGGTCTTCCCTAGTGATGACCTTGTTGTGCACTTTTCTCTAGTGTGGTTCACAAGGCGGGTGTTCGTGCAGGTGCATTGTTAGTCGTCGGGAGAGCGTTGTCGTTTGTGCGGCAATGTATCTACTTCTCTGTTCTGGAGCTTGCAGTCTCCATTTGGGCATTTCCATCGGTAGATTACATTGGTGCGTTGCAACTCAGGCTTCTCTCTCAGTTGTTATTCATCACGATGTTGGCTGTCTCTCTTGTTTTTGTAGACAATATGGATTTTATTCTTCTGATTACCTATCGGGGTGACGTTCTTACTTCACTATGTCATCAGCACCTTCTCGGCCATTTTCGTGAGCCGAGGTCAATCCTGGTTGGGTAGTAGAGGACGTAGGCTCAGTATCTTCGTCTTGTTTCTTGGTCGTTCGGCTCAGGTGGTTCGTTAAAAGCAGTTCGTATTTCTTGGTCGATGTCAGCCATCGGGTATTGTTGGTCAGCATTTGCCTGACATGTTTCAGCTCGCTGTCCAACAATTCCCAGGAACTGCAGTACTTAAACGCCCGCCGCACGTATGTCCTGATCACACCTCTTTTGTAGCGCGTGGGACATTCACTGAGCGTGTTGAGGCAGAGGCCTCCATCTGTCTTTTTCCGGTACACCGTTGTCTCATGGCGACCATTAGAGATGTTTAAGTTCACATCCAGGAAAGTTCACATCGAATTACATACACGTCGGTAACATTGTACAACACCACGTATTTTCCACAAAATGTCCGAAAGTTGACTTCATTGAGCGATCTCTAAATAATAATTGATTGCAAACATATTTTACACACTTATAAAAGGTACACACTTATATGACGATATTCAAGCATAAGTATGATATAATTTAGTAATGCACTGATCATGGTTGCAATCAAAGGCTCTGGATGGAAAGTATGGTCCATAAACTCAAATGTCTCGATTTTGACCTTTGACCCGACTTTGACCTGATATGCGATCTTAATTTAAAAATTCGAGTATGCTTGAGATGCGTTTCGATGAGAGATTCCGAACGCCGCCTTGCGCGTCTCGCTACGATCATCAGTTCCGGAGATAACGAGGGGGCACTATTTGCCCTCCGGTCAATGACGTTCGGATAAGACCCCGGTCAAGCGCGGGTTAATAAAATTGGCGTCTGTTCAGCTCAACTAGGCATTTTTAATTTAAAACGACAGCAGACATGACTGTTTGACATAAATGCATCTCACATCGGCGTAACACACTCCCGCGGGAAAGGGCATTACAAATCGACAATGCACGGTGCACTGTCGATTTTTAATGGCCTTTGCCGCTGGAGTGTGTTACGCCGATGTGAGATGCATTTATGTCAAACAGTCATGTCTGCTGTCGTTTTAAATGAGAAATGCCGAATTGAGCCGCACACAGCACGTATCATCGAGGCGCATCATATATGTATGACCCGCTCTGCCCGGCCGTTACCGGAAAGCGACCATACAGTCTGCTGCGTTTCCGGGAAACTGTCAGCCTGGTCAGCGCCCTGAGAAACTGTCAGCCTGGTCAGCGCCACCCTGAGCAATAACATGTGAATGAAGCGCCAATGAAGCATCGAACGGTCCGTCAGGGGGGGACGAGACGGGTCAGAAGAGAGACGCCACACGGGCTGAACAGGCCAGAAGAGAGACTAGACAGGCTAGAAGAGAGACTAGACAGGTCAGAGACTCAGAAGAGAGACTAGATAGGCTAGAAGAGACTAGACAGGTCGAGACTCAGAAGAGCGACTAGATAGGCTAGACCGAGAGACTAGCAGGCTTAGAAGAGAAGGCTAGAACTTGCTAGAAGAGAGACTAGATAGGCTAGAAGAGAGACTAGACAGGTCAGAGACTCAGAAGAGAGACTATATAGGCTAGAAGAGAGACTAGACAGGCTAGAAAAGAGGCTAGACTGGCTAGAAGAGAGGCTAGACAGGCTAGAAGAGAGGCTAGACAGGCTAGAAGAGAGGCTGGACAGGCTAGAAGAGTGGCTAGATAGGCTAGAAGAGAGGCTAGACAGGCTAGAAGAGAGGCTGGACAGGCTAGAAGAGAAGAGAGGCTAGACAGGCTAGAAGAGAGGCTGGACAGGCTAGAAGAGAGGCTAGACAGGCTAGAAGAGAGGCTAGACAGGTTAGAAGAGAGACTAGACAGGCTAAAAGAGAGGCTAGACAGGCTAGAAGAGAGGCTAGACAGGCTAGCAGAGAGGCTTGAGAGAGAAGAGAGGCTAGAAGAAGAGAGGCTGGACAAACGTGAATCTGAATGATTCAATCACGGTTTGATTCACGAACACAGTTTTGATGTGTGATTCTTTACGATGAAAGAATCAAAACAAATATTTTAAGCGATTCACGTTTGATTCAACATTTAAATACATGTGGTGAACTTATGTAAAAAAAAATGGAAGCATGCATACATATGAATTGAACATTTAACATTGTAACAGCAATACTATTTCTATATAAATGAATGTAGACAGAAGCCACAAGGGACTGCATGTATTTGCACAATTTACCAGTGTACCTGAACCTTAAAGACTAGTTAAATCTTTTGATTGAATCAGCCTTGATTTGATGTGGATTTCGATTCCATCACGATTCATGAATCAAATGATCTGGCGGTAAATACTTTTGTTTTGTTCAAAGAAGTTTTGTTTGATCAATAATTTCCAATCGATTCAAAGTGTCGTATCAATATATATTACTGACCGGGCCGACGAAATTTATCTGGAAACGAGGTTTGCAAAATCAGCGGAGGTCCGAGTGCGAAGCACGAGGACCAGAGCTAAATTTTGCAAACTGAGTTTCCAGATAATTTCGTCAGGCAATTAGGTCAGTAAGATTTNGTGAGAGGGGGATTGATTCCGGTTTGTCTTTGAACGACGAGTGAAAGCGACTGTGAACTCTACTGGATGTTTGGGAGTCTTGACACAACGCACGCCGTTGCTATGTTGATAGGTGTTGGTAATTACCACTGACGTTTACGAGAGCAGTGGAGGTTACCAGCAGCGACCAGTGAGGTGGAGCTGGTAACTGGACGGTACCATGATGACTGAAGGTGCACATGTCATCTGAAACCCAGACTGTGGACTTCTCAACCGTTCAGCTGTTTGTGCTAAAGCCTAGTATTCGCCTCTCCGTTGCTTCGCCGTTGAGTGATCAGTGAGTCCTTGGCGACCTGTTGAGTGTGTTTGACGTTTCCGCTTGGAACTTTTCACCGCTTCGGTCACAAACACCCAGTGACCAGTGACCAGTGACCAGTGACCAGTGACCTCTGTGACAAGCGTAAATGACCACCGGCTATGGTTTTGTTACCATGCACCTGACTGGTCACTGAAGGTCACTTAATAACTGGAGGTTACTGAAGCAGTAACCTTCCAGCTTTACGGGACCCAGTGAGCGCAAGGGTCACTTAGGTCACCTGACAGTGAGCCGCTGCGTGTCCACACCGAACGTGACCTTGTGCCAGTGAGCCAAGCAAAGAGAGCTCTACTGTCGGTGGTGAGCTGGCACAGTTGGCAATCCTTGGAGTCCTGGCAGTTGCATTCGAGCTGCTGCCAAAGTGAGCGAAGCTGAAGCAGTCGTCTGTTACCGTTCTACATAGGAGTTCAACGATCAGGTAAGTGGCTTTTTCAAGGCCGATCTCATAGCATAGCTGGCGTGCGGGTGTTGGGGGAGTTTTACGGCGACATCCAAATGATAGGGGGGGGGGGGTCGTCATTGGGGTCATGACATTCAAAAGAATGAACCCTACTAGCGTTGACATATTTCCTGATTTTAATGAAAATATCACTAGCTTTCGTTGAGGAAGTTCTTTAAATCAATACTCTAGATTCTAGACAAAAAGAAGCAAAATCAGATGATTCCGAATGAATCAATTACATTTTGTCCAACTTTTTGTGACTTATCTCCCAATCCAACCTGATTTATCCGTTTGATTTCACCGGTCCTGCCCTTGATAACAAACCGCAAGAAACGCAGCCAATCCTGTAGCGTTTCGAAATTGGCCGGACCGCCTCACGCAATGGGCACGTGTCTGGGCCAGTTACCAACCAAGCCAATTATTTAAAGGATACAACGAAAAACAAACAAAAGGCTATTCATCCACGGAAGATATTTGTAATCCCTGGATGAATGTGAGCTGGTTCGATCATACTTTTTTATTTTTCTTGTATGAATAAAATTATTAGTTAAGACAAAAACAACTGAAAACAAACATTAATGTTAATTTGGAAGTTTCTTGGAAAATTTGAATAGAGACGTTCATAATGCACGCAGTCTGTCTCTGATAGTCACTTGTTGGGAACATAACCATTAACTCAAATAATTTGCGAAGGTCATTGAACAAATGACTTGCCTTATAGATTATAGAAGCTGGGGTTCAGTAATGTTAACTCAAGTGACTCTGATGCTTGCTCAAAGTTATTTTGCTAATAAAGTTATACAAATAAAACAAAAGCATTTGCGAATATATGCTCACATACAAAAATGTGTACACCCTCTGACATACACACGACTCCTGACGTACACCCTCTGACATCTGTCACTCAGCACAAAATGCACCGGTGTCGATTTGTATACTTTTTTTTTGGGGGGTGGCGGTTATTTCAAATTTTAACATTAGGCCTATGGCGTTGCATGGTAAGAATGGAGTTAAAATCTATAAAATTAACATTAGGGCCCCCAATCATTTTCATAAATTGACACCGCTAACAAAATGTGTACAAAATACGACGTCGGGGCATTCCACGATAGATCGACCATAGCAAATTAACACCATCATATTTAATTTATCTCTGTTATTTTGTCCGGGGAGTTATCATAGGCGGGGAAGCCAGCTGAACCAAATAAAAATAAACCGAGCAGCGGTTTTCAAGATAAATCCTCGGGCACCTTTCCGAGGTCACGCAGCAGGCCTACATTTGGCGGCTCGTAGTTCACAAACTATCATGAAGACATGAAGCCTGCATATTTTTTTAACTTGCATGGAACCGAGGAACATTTTTTGCAATCTCGTTTTCTGACACGTGACCGGTTGACTCATTTTTTGATGAGTGACCAGGACAATTCCTCAATTAAAAGCCGAATTTCCGTTTGAAGATGATTCAAGCCTGGTTAATATTCTTTCAGATAGACAAATAAAAAATGGCTTTCTGCCTCCAAATACGATTTTTGAGCCTCCCATTATCGATTCTAAGAGGTGCTAGAGGCCTAAAAAGGCATATCTATGGACTGAATGGCAATAGCGAGGTGCAGTAAACATCATTGAATATGCCTACGCATGTCAAGTATAGCTATGAGTATTAAGGTTAGGCGACCTTAGTGGCAAGGTCAAGGTCATATATATATATATCAATATAATAGTAATATATATATATATATATATATATCTTAATAATATATATAGATGTTTGATTGAACACAACATAACTTCTTACATTTACAAGTTTCTTTTGAAGGCTTTCAAGTGATCTTACTATTTCTTTCGTTTTTTCGTGTAATTAGTTATCAAATCGCCAGCAATGTCATAAGGAAATAGTCAATGAGGTATCATTCTAGTTATACTTCAATTCACATGTTTTGAGCATATTAGTTCGGAACTGCGACCGTTTCGTATATTTCCATAAACATTTTCAAGCTAAACGAACAATGTAAAACAATGTGACACTTGTTGATATACAAAGCCAAAAAAATATCTGGAGGTTTCAGATAGAGACGTCCCAAAAATTTCAGAGAAATCAAATTCCGCATGTCTTCTCTCCAGGCACCACCACATGACACTCATTCTACACATATCATCCGCCAGAACTGGGTGTTTACATAAAGTAAAAATTCCCCAGGTAGTCACGCTGCCCGCTTAAGAACCGGGCAACGCTCTCTGATAGAACGGCCTCTAATATGTTTAATCTGCGCACATGCCTATCAGAGGCGATGACAGAGGTTTTCAACCAGTCTTCCCTAGTGATGTCCTTGTTGTGCACTTCTCTAGTGTGTTCACAAGGTGGGTGTTCGTGCAGGTGCATTGTTAGTCGTCGGGAGAGCGTAGTCGTTGTGCGGCCAATGTAGTCTACTTCTCTGTTCTGGAGCTTGCAGTCTCCATTTGGGCATTTCCATCGGTAGATTACATTGGTGCGTTGCAGCTCAGGCTCTCTTCTCATGTTGTTCTTCATCACGATGTTGGCTGTTCTCTTGTTTTTGTAGAAAATCTGGAGTTTTATCTTCTGATTTACCTATCGGATGCGTTCTTCTTCACTATGTCATGCAACACTTCTCATCCATTTCGCTGCGCCGGAGGTCATCTTGGTTGCAGGTAGTAGAGGACGATCGGCCTCGTATCTTCGTCTTTTTTCTTGGTCGTTTCGTCAGTGTTCCGTTAAAAGCAGTTTCGTATTTCTTGGTCGATGTCAGACCACGGTAATGTGTTTCAGCATTTGCCTGAACATTTTCAGCTCGCTGTCAAACAATTCCCAGGAACTGCAGTATTGTGTAAGGCCCGCCGCACGGTAGTCCTAATCACACCTCTTTTGAGCGGTTGGACATTCACTGAGCAGTGTTGAGCAGCGGCTCCATCCTCCCTTCCGTACACCGTTGTCTTCATGGCGACCTAATTAGAGAATGTTTAAGATCACCATCAGGAAAGGAAGCTCTCCGTCAATGCCCACATTTCATAATGAACGTAAGCACTGAGCATTGCTCGAACTTATCGCGTAATTCCTTCAGTTGTGCTTCCGACTCGATCTGTAGGAATATGTAATCGATATATCTCTTGTAGATATACGGTTTTGAACCAATATTTCGCAGGACTTGGTCTTCCAGAAAGCACATGTACGCGTTAGCGAACAGAACGCCCAAAGGGGAGCCACATGCACGTCCATCAACTTAGTTTGTAGAGAAGACCATCAGGCGCTCGAAATGGCGCTCTCTGTTCTACAGGCGAGAAGTGCTCCCGAGAATGTTTTTTTGAGAGTTTTTGAGAGTTCCAGTGCTTTTAACGAACACCTGAAAACGAACGACCAAGAAAAAAGTACGAAGATACGAGGCCGATCGTCCTTACTACACAACCAGATGACCTCGGCGCACGAAATGATGAAGAAAGGTGTTGTCATGACATAGTGAAGAAGAACGTCAACCCGATAGGTAATCAGTAAGATAAAACTCCAGATTTTCTACAAAAAACAAGAACAGCAACATTTCTGATGAAGACAACATGAGAAGAGAGCCTGAGCTGCAATCGCACCATGTAATCTACGATGAAATGCCCAATGGAGTACTGCAAGCTCAAAACAGAGAGTAGACTACATTGGCCGCCACAACGACTACGCTCTCCGACCGACGACTAAACAATGCACCTTGCACGAACACCCACCTTGCTTGAAACAAACTAGAGAAGTGCACAACAGGACAATCACTATGGAGAGAAGACCTGGTTGAGAACACCTCTGTCATCGCCTTGATAGGCATGTAAGCAGGATTAGAACGTATTAGAGCCTGTTCTTATCAGAGAGCGTTGCCCCTCCTTAACGGTGCCCAGCGTAGACTACCTGCGGATTTTTACTTTATGTAACACCCACAGTTATGGCGGATGATATTGTGTAGAATATGAGTGTCATTGGTGGTGCCTGGAGAGAAGACGAATGCGAGTATTTGATTTTGAAATTTTTGGGACGTCTCTATATGATAACCTCCAGATATTTTTGCTTTATATTCATATAAGTGTACATGTTACATTGTTCGTTATGCTTGAAAATGTTATGGAAATATAACGAAATCGGTCGCAATTAACGAACTAAATGCTCAAACATGTGAATTGAAGTATAACTAGAATGATACGCTCATTGTTCTATTTCCTCTATGCATTGATGGCGATTTGATAACTAATTCAGACGGAGTGAGTGAGGCCGCGAAGCGGCCCAACACTAACGTACGTCTTTACAGATGGGCCAAAATCTGACTTCGTCGTGCTTGTTGCTTGCTTGCTTGCTCGCTTGCTTGCGTGGGTTTCAGGGATAACTACCGTTTCACTGCATCTGATATGNTTCTCTCCAGGCACCACCACATGACACTCATCACTACACATATCATCCGCCATAACTGTGGGTGTTACATAAAGTAAAAATCCCCAGTTAGTCACGCTGCCCGTTAAGAACTGGGCAACGTTCTCTGATAAGAACGGCCTCTAATATATTTAATCTGCGCACATGCCTATCAGAGGCGATGACAGAGGTGTTTTCAACCAGGTCTTCCCTAGTGATGTCCTTGTTGTGCACTTCTCTAGTGTGTTCACAAGGCGGGTGTTCGTGCAGGTGCCTGTTAGTCGTCGGGAGAGCGTAATCGATTTGTGCGGCCAATGTAGTCTACTTCTCTGTTCTGCTGAGCTTGCAGTCTCCATTTGGGGCATTCCATTCGCGTATAGATACATTGGTGCGTTGCAAGCTCAGCTCTCTTTCCTTATGTTGTCTTACATCAGATGTTGGGGCTGCTTCTCTTGTTTTTGTAGAAAATCTGGAGTTTATCTTCCTGCCCAGCCAGCAATCCCGGTCCGATCCCAAACGGGATTTCCGGACTTCACTCAGCCACCGGTCGGATGGGATTCGTGAACACGGTCGGGGAAATGAGGACATTACGTACGGGCTGAAGCGGTCCGGAAATTCCCACTTTGCCCGTACGTCCACTTGGGAAGTCCCGCACGTTTCCGAGCCACGAATGGCAATACACATTGAAAAACGTGCCATCCCAACCTGCCCCGCCCGGCCGGTCCGGGAATAAATCGGCATTGGCATTGGTGTGATAGACACGAATATTTCACCAAACGACGTAACCACACGTCACCAATGTACAGGAACTGCCATAGTTGGTAGAAGTTAAGAGATAGTATTGTATTATATTTTTTTTGCGGGAAAGACTACTTTGGCCCGTTTGGACCATTTCTCAGTCATGGAATGAAGGAGACAGTGTGAAGTGGGTCAAAATGAAACGCCGACTGAGCTACCGCCCCATAGACAGATCCTTCCCCGCAGGAAAAAGTTACGAGGAGGGCCCACGCCATGGCGGCGGCCACTGCTCCCGGTGACGGTTTGAAGCCGTCACATGCACGGTGGCCAGCAGCAACCATCGGTCAATGACCAGCAGTCGGGAAGATTTATTGGGATCTGGATGGTCGTAAATTTGAATCAAAGCACATATATCATAAATGAATGCACAACACGAAGGTAGTTAGAGAGAACAAAGAGTGATAACGATGACGAGTGATGAGCAACAAAGACAATGACGAGCGACACTTGAGCAGCGTGGTACGAAAAATTGTATAAATGGTCTTGAGGCATGATAAACGAAATAAATGCTCGATAAATAGGCAAAGACATGACGCGCGCGGGATGCACTTAGAGTTACGACATGGCTGCACTTTGCCTTGGCCTAGCCGCCCCACAGCCATGGCATCACATCCACAGCCAGCGCAGCCACTCCCAAATTCAATGGCTGGCCGTGGCAGCCATGAGGAATTTTGGTAAATTAATTTTATGGTTTTATTCAGTTTATTGTATGGCAACATGCCAAGACTTCTTTTAACATGATGGTTTGATAAGATTGATTGAAAAAACAGGTACGACTATGCAGGCCACGCCATAGCCACACGCCATGATCTAAGATTCTTTTTCAGTCCGGCCCGCCCATTAGCCATGGGGTTCGGCTGGCCATGGGGATAGCCGCCCCATTGTAGTTAGAACTCTAATGGCACTGCTGAACGCCACCTGGCGTTGAACCAAGGCACTGCTCCTTCGGCAGAGGCCGCATGGTGTGTGTCGAAGACGCTACAGTGTACGGTTCTTAAGCGATACATTAATCATAGCGTATACAAAACACAACGGTTTATGCGATTACATAATGTCACTACAATGCCCAGGATTGCTACGACCCACCAGGGCCTCATCATGGCAAAACTTGTGGAATGATTGCGCATTGCCGGGGGACCGGACTGGGGAAGGTTCCTACTTTCAGTGCATCCCCCCTCGGCCCCTTTGAAACATATTATGGATTTCAGAACTTATGTCTCGACAGGAGGACTGAGGTCAGGACCACGTTATTTTGGTCAAGTCCATATAGCCCTTACGAAATCACCGAGTGCGTCCCTGCCATAGATAAAAAGCCGCGATCGTGGAGGTCTGGATCTCTACGGTTTTCCCACGCAACGCCCAACTCTGTGGATTGGGAAAACAATGTAAATACCAAGCCGTTCACAAGTTGGGATTTGTGTGGGATTTCCCAAGCATAGCCCACTGATGAGGATCCAGACAGGTTGGGAAAATCCCAATTACCCAATCGCCACCCAGTCTGATCCGGAAAATGCCTGGAAAGCCCCAAATGTGCCCAACCTCGGGTGGGAGAAGTGGATTTCCATGAGCTCTTCCCAAGCTGTCCCAATCTGTACCCAACCAAATTGACATGGCCTGGGTGATTACCTATCGGAGGTGGACGTCTTCTTCACTAGTCTTGCAACACCTTCTCGTCCCATTTTCGTACGCCGAGGTTCATTCTGGTCTGCGGGTAAGTAGAGGACGCATCGGCCTCGTATCTTCGGTCTTTTTTCTTGGTCGTTTCGTCAGTGTTCGTTAAAAGCAGTTCGTATTTCTTGGTCGATGTCAGCCATCGGGTAATTGTTGTTGGTCAGCATTTGCCTGATATGTTTCAGCTCGCTGTCCAAAAATTCCCAGGAACTGCAGGCTGCAGTACCTAAAAGCCCGCCGCACGTATGTCCTGATCACACCTCTTTTGTAGCGCGTTGGACGTTCACTGAGTGCGTTGAGGCAGCGGCCTCCATCCGTCTCCTCCCGGTACACCGTTGTCTCATGGCGACCATTAGAGATGTTTAAGCTCACATCCAGGAAAGGAAGCTTCCCGTTAATGCCCACATCATAAGTGAACTTGAGCACTGAGCACTGCTCGAACTTGTCGCGTAATTCCTGCAGTTGTGCTTCCGACTCGATCTGTAGGAATATGTCATCGATATATCTCTTGTAGGTATACGGTTTTGAACCCATATTTCGCAGGACTTGGTCTTCCAGAAAGCACATGTACGCGTTAGCGAACAGAACGCCCAAAGGGGAGCCCATTGCGACCATAGAAATCATATATACATAGAGATGCCATGCCTATGCTGAAGCACTTGATTTCGTGGCAATTCAGTGGTCTTTTAAAGTACATTTTGTGATAACCAACTCTCGTGTGCCGTGCTTAACTAAGCCACTGTCTTTTATGTTGAGACAGTTTTGTAGGCAATATAATGGAAACAAAATTATTTAAAAAATTGCATCTTCTCAGATAAAGATGTTATTGACATCGGCGCACGCTGTTTATAGGAATCTGTAGGAGAAACTTGTTGCTTAAAAAGACCACTAAATTGCCGCGGATTTAAGTGCATGACATCTCTATGTATATATGATCTCTATGATTGCGACTACATCAACTTGTTTGTAGAGAAGACCATCAGGCGCTCGAAATGGCGCCTCTGTCGTACAGGCGAGAAGTAGCTCCCGTATAATGTTTTTTGAGAGTTTACTCCGTTTCTAACAGAACTACTTTTTCAGTAAAGGAATAACGATCTCGTTACTTTTCAAAACAGGTAACGGACCAAGTAACTTCCGTTACTTTATGATCAAGTCCGTTACTCCGTTACTTTCTTAATTTTGTGTTGAGATAATGGGCCGGTGTGAACAAGACGGGCACCAATATCCATGGGAAAATAAAAGTAGAATACAACACCGATATCTTACCAAACGAATCACATCTTAGGTCATTAAAGGTCAGTGACCTTTGTAAGAAAATGACCCAATAACAATTGCAACTTACTATCATGTAAAATAGGTGGTCAAATTTTAAATCTGCGCCACAAAATGTCATAGAAACTTCGCAGGGGCTAAAAAAGGCATCTCAGGTCATCGGAGGTCAGTGACTTCGATTGACCTCTGAAATGGTCAACCGAGGTCAAGACCTCAGTGGAAACAATAAATTTAAGCTGTTGACATATGTTAATATGTTCCTGAACAACAAACACATTTGGAAAGTGCACAAGTTACAAGCATCGATACTACGGAGCGTCAGTTGCGTCTGAAACGACCTTGAGAAACAGGTCACTGGTCATGGGCAGTACAAGTTTGAAATTTTCAGAGTACGTGTCAAATTGTTTTAAAGTAAGGTATTGATCGCTTGGTCGCAATCGGTTGACAAATACTTCAAGTTATTCCCGAAAAAAAAAACACACACACACACAAAAGAGAGGATGGGGTGGCTTCTACCCCTTCACTGGCGAAGGCTACACTAATGTAAAGGAGTAACGGACTAAAGCAACTTCCGTTACATTTCTCTCAAAGTAACGGAGTAACAAGTAACGGAACTAATTTTATGAGTAACGGAGTAACGAGTCTCCTGGCGCCTCCTGGCCCTCGAAGCGATATGGATCAGAAAAGAAGACACCACTATGAACAGACAATTGAACGCAAGAGGGACCCTTCAGCTCTATGAGGGTTCCCGCTTTGGGTTATAAACTTTGTAGTTAGTTGTGAAATGTGTGATGTGTACCTTACCTTACTATGATTGATGTTAGTCGTGTCACTTTTTACATTAATTGGTGACTGATATGCTTAGTATTTTTTTTAAAGATATATTTGCAATGTTGTGAAGATTGAAATACCACTTCGTTATTAGCACGAGATAGAAACCGTTAATTCAAATGTCGTGTTTCTAATTTATGTCAGCTGATGTGACCTTGTTCTTGAAAATGTGTTGAGAAAACACAAAACGCGTTGAACCATAAGGTCATGTTTTATTTTGCACGTCTGTCAAGACAGCAGCAGATTCAGATTCACATTCACATTCAGACCCGCTCCGAATTAGATGAAACTTGGTGTACGTCTGCTGTTTAACATGGCCATTACGATGCTGAAGTCTGTTGGGCGCCACATTCAATACTTTGTCCTCAAGAGGTCATCAAAATTTCTAAGGTCACAGGGTGACCCTCTCATAATTGGATGAAACTTAGTGTACATATGCAGTTTAACATGTTGATTACGACACTGAAGTCTGTTGGGCGCCAAATTAAATACTTTGACCTCCAGAGGTCATCAAAGTTTCTGAGGTCAAAGGGTGACCCCCTAAGAATT
>VOPJ01011730.1:0-20536 GCA_014673585.1 Semibalanus balanoides
CAAAGCAAGGCAGAAAAATGAATGGTTACGCCTTACTGCGTCTCAGTACGACCAGAAAGGAATATGCAACTTATAGTTGTTAGACAGTCATCTACAATGAAATAAATGATGCCAACAGAAAACCCAATACGTACATGTGAAACACAAAGTTCAACAATATCTAACACAGGAAACCAATACGTCATGTGAAACACTAAGATCAAACAATACAAACCACCACTCGGCTTGCAAAGAACACACGCTCATCGACTGAGTCCAGCTACGGCGCATAAAGGCATCGCGAAACCTGCCACATGAAGGCATGTCGGCTAGTTCCAACAAGTAAAGGACGAGAATGGTACCACGAACGGTTCAGGTTACGAAAGTTTTCCCCCCCACATCCAACCCAGCGGCTGGATCCGCCCCTGTCGTCGGTGACCGGTCAATGAAACCGAGTGTGCTGAGCCTTCTCAGCCACCATTCGGTCTAGTTCAAGACCAGTTGCACGCGCACTGGGGTTTACATGTGCGCCGCACCGCCGGGGATCGTCGGGCGCCAGACCGCTCGCGAGGTCTTGAGTGGCGTGTGCCGCCGCTCCTCCAGCATCGACAGCAGCATTTCCCGGACGTATGGGTAGTTTTTTGGCGACCTTGCGTTTGACCAGGACGTTTTTGCGCTGAGCGCGGCTGTACTTGGAGCCATATCTAAGGGAAACGTAGAATCACAACATAAGCCAATGTAAATATGAACTTAGTACAACAACAATTAATAACGCTAACAGATACATGTAATATGAACTGGTATGTGAAACAAATTCAGTTGAAAATATAATGTTATAATTGCATGTATATTGTATAATATATCGGATTGTAAGTGCTTGACTAGCGGAAAACATTCGCTCACACTTTATCGCTTACACTACATCACTCACACCACAAACTTATTATTAATTTAAATCATAATTTCATTACACACTCACACTACATCACTCACACAACAAACTCATAATTAATTTATATATGTACATATATATTATTATATATATATATATATATATATATATATATATATTATAATATTATATATACATATATATATATATATTAATATATACTTACAATAATTTTACGAATATAAAATATATTATATATATATTATTATATATTATATTATATATATATTATATATATATATATATATACTTTAGAAATGTTTTGCATTTATTCTTTGTGTACAACTGTGCCTATGTCTGATGATGTTGGAAGAACAGCCAACGAACGTTACTAATATATAATAATAGCACTCATCTCGAGTAATTTCTCTACGATGACAAACATTTACTTCGGAAGTCGAGACTCCTCTAAAGAAGGAAGCTATATATGACTATGACCTACAACTACATGTATTGCCCAGCTTTGTTGGTGGATGACGTCGGCGATATGGCGCGTCATAATCGATGACCGATACCTCCGCCTTCTGGCGATGAAGCCAGGTGGGCTGAAAAGTGAACAACAGTAATATAATGCACACGCAGACATTGCCAGAAAAAGTTGGCTTACAATCATGTTCGCGGCACAATTTTCCGCAGAATTTTCCGCCAGCGGCAGAACAATTATTTGTATGCGTTTACGGTAAACCAGCTTTGTATGAATTTGCGAATGTATAATGCATGCCAATTTTGGTATATCTACTCCTGTCGTGTATTATGCTCGCAAACGACTAGCAAACCACATGCCCCTAAAGACGAAAAACACTATCTGCATACTTCATTCAAGTTGGCATTGAACCAAACATCGAAACTCAATGGAGAAATACGTCACTTTCATGTCATTGGATATGAACTAAGGTGACATGAGTCTGTAAGGACATGAGGTCAGTCAACTGTCAGGTTGCTCAGTGTACCATTTCCGACTGATATTGCTATAGTCAGCTGTGGGAGTCGAACCCACCACATGAGCAACGACAGCGCCGACAAGTGCAACACTAGCACAGGGTTAAGGGTAACGGTCAAACGGGAAAACGAAGAAATGAACAGGAATGGGATAGAGACGGCATATTGTGATGTGTCTGAAACAACCATGAAATTGAATGTGAAGTGGTTCCACAATCCACATCCTAGTTCTTGAACAATTTCTTCGATTTCCTCTTCAGAGTCTGATTCAAACTTTTTTCGTAATTCGTACACCAGGAATTACTGTGGTTGTTTATGTTCGTATTGGCTTCATTAATGTATGTGCATTTTTAACAATCTTCTTCAGTCCTTCGTGTACACAGTCACAGAAGTGAAATTAGACGAGTCTTTGAAACTAAAAAAGGAAGATACATAACAGACTGGCATACCACATTATTTTGTTCGCAAGTCCACGCCATTGGTGCAGTTTCTAACAAGTGAGTGGTGGGCGAGGGTGACCACAGGAAATCCATTCTTGGAAGTTAATTGGAATCATTTTTTGGGAGAAATTAGATCATTTATTGCAGAGATGAAATTGGATACTTCACCCTTCGCAGCCAATATAATCTGCATCACTTGCATATTATTTGCATTTGTCTGACCACTGCTCCAAGAAGCTGACATAATCATTGGTATATTTTTGCCCATTACACGCCTCGGTATAAAACAATGTGTAAATACAATAAGACACTGGATAGCAATGTGGTGCTATCTGTCCAAAATATTGTCTGATCGGTGGGAATTTCGAGTTTTTACTGACTCCCTAAGCAGCCTTTTGGCCTTTAGAGGTTTTTACCCCAGCCATCCCTTTGTACAGGATATTTTACGCTCCACTTACGTCGTTGGAGTGCCTGGGAAGTCGGCAGTTTCTGCTGGATTCCCAGCCATGTGGGCATTGCTGGGAATGAACTCGCTGACGCGGCGGACCAGACGTGCGGCCCTCAGTGCTTGCTTCGAGACGCCTCCCATTGCGCACGGGACTTGTATCCGCCGCCAGCTCCTTCCGTGCAGTCCCATGGGCAGCGTCGTGGGACGAGCAAAGATTAAAACAATCAGACAGCTTAAACTACTCTTCAAACCTTGGCTATCAATTCACGCAAAAGTAGGCAGGAGGAGGTCACTCTTGTAAGGCCTGCGGATCGGCCACACGCTGCAACACATGGTAGCGCTGCGTGGTGGACGGACAGGCCAACTGCTCTCGCTGCAATGAGCCACTCACAGTGGTCACACGTGCTGCTGACATGCCCCTCAGTACGCCCGCAGAGCCGGGCACGCCATTTGGGGACACATGTCATCACGGTCACTCTTCGACATCCCTAGCAGATGACTCACTGCTGGTTCAGAATGGCCTCATATTTTCTTTTCATCAAGAGATATCGACTTCTAGTGATATCTCTTCTCGATGAATAGATAACTTGAATGTTATGGGCGCAAATTGACCTTAGTTGTCGGCGCGCCCGAAAACCCCAATACACAAACAAACAAGAGGATGTTGAAAGTCAAGGTGAAGTTGAATACTCACCGTCAGTGGGTTGTACATCGAGGACGTTGGCGGCGTATTCTTCGCATACCTGCCGGGTCGTCGTCGTCACTTTTCTTTGATTTCTTCCCCGTTATCTCCAGACCCCATAATTAGGGCTACGTCGTTCCACATCTAAAGTAAGGAGAAAGTATGGATTAGTCCACTGACCCTGCTTTTTGTCTTTTGTTTTAGCTTGTTTTGGCAATAGTTATATATGCAGATTCGGGTTCCTCTCGTCATGGTGCATTGATTGAAGTCGAGCATTTTGTGTTTGAAGGACAAGGAAATATTGAAGCAAAAAAAGGTTGAAGAATCATAGCCGCTGAGGTAAAAAGCAATCTAAAACACTAAGGTGTGAAACCATTCAGACCACATTTGTTAACAAGATGTTGAAAATGATAATTTGTGCCAATAATGTATTATTTTATTCCGTGCTTATGCTAATTACAGTTATTTTACCAGTAAGACGCCTTAAACGGCGAAGGACGAGCGAGTCCGAATTAATCCACGTCAATTTATAACCCGTTCCAAACGAAGGTCGTCTTGTGCAAAAAGCATGCATTGAATTATTCGCATGCTGTTGTTTGCCCGTCTTAAATAGAATAGATCCGACTAAATCAATACTTTGAACTAAATAGGTTTTAAAGCGTATGTTTTAAATTTTTCAATTATAAGCTCCATATTTGTAGTAAGAAATTCAATTTTGAGTGGGATATTAAATGGATTTGATGCCGCTTTACAGCTGCATCATTTTAATCGTCTATGGCACCCTTTGGTTTTTGAAGAGCTAATGGCGGTGTAATGAAGAAATGTTATAGAATCGTAATACAAAGTATTACCAGGCAGATTTTTAAACAGGCAAAATACTGCATTAAAGCATCATTTTTTGCAGTGACATATTATATTAGAGACGGATAAGCACCATTGGGTCTTACAGGATTCCTTGTTTGTTTCATCGCTTCACGTCCCATTAAGGCTGCTGTGAGCACTGATTCTGAAATTTGTGAAGAAGTCAAAGTAAAACCATGAATTTGTGCTTGTTATAAGCCAGTAACTATTGCAACGTACCACCGCGGCCTGCGTCGATCTGACGCATAGTGCATTACCCGGGGCGGGAGATCGTTTCTCTACCGCACTCTATCTGTTGTTTTGACCCGTGTCTTTTGCGACTTTTGGTTGCCGAGATGTAGGACTTGGATCCGGATTTTGCAACGATTGTTTCGCAGGTAAATTTTCGTCCGGGACGGAACAGCGGACGTGCACGTTGGCGCCATCGGTGCCTATGTGTGACCCAGAGTTTGACCTCGCAACATTGCCAGAGGTGTGGGTCTCCAGCCTTCACCACCACAATTTGTATGCTTTATAGGTCCAGCCGTATTCTCAGGCGTACAGCAGGGACTCCAATACTTGCATGCAGCACCGCTCTCGACGCGGCACGTGTCACGCGCAGTCACGTGCTCACCAATCACATGAGAAGAAAAAATACTATGGTCAATAATCATCAACCTTGCCGGATGGGGCTATCATATGGAGGAAGACCGCTTGTCAATCGGATGCGCGGGTTCAAAAGATATAACGCTTCTGACCAGCACGTCGCGGTCGGGGCCCGGCCGGGGCCCGGGGGGGTCGGCCGCTTATATGTGAGAAAAATCCGATAGTCAATGAGGACTCGCTCCGCGCTTCGCGCTCGCTCGTAATTACAGTGTTAATAATGTATGTATAATTACAGTATTATATAAAAAATGATACATTAATCGCACAAATGATCATTTTCAACAACTTATTAACAATGAATAAGCTGCCAAACGTTTTCCAATTTTTATCAGATCACATATGGTTTTGTTTTAAAAGTGGTAAAATTACATTCAGAATTGTGATTCGAAGTGCGAGGAACAGTCCATGGGAGGGTAAATTATACATTAGCATTATTGTAGCCCAAACATTCGCAGCTCTCACCACAATCTGAGTGTCGGTACCTTTAAATGTATGGGAAAGGAGCTGCGTGAGTATGTGTATGAGTATATGAGTACTAAGCATAGGTCAAGGTTGAGGTCAGGACACAAATATGAAAATATACTAACACAAAACAGAACAGTCTTGGACACTTGATACATTTATTCGACACATACCCAAGCCTCTGTGACCTGAATGGCTGCTTCATGGTCAAAGAAAAACTACAAAAGAGATATGTATGAAGAAAAAACGTTTTTATCAATTTTAAAAGATAGAGCAATAAACAAACAAAAAACACGAGTGACGGCGACAGCGTTGGAGGGTATAGAGGAAATGCTTCGGAATAATAATGCGTTTAGAATTATCGGATCTTATCACAAAAAGAAAAACGTACCGCGCTCTCGGAGAACATTTCCGGAAACATCTCCATCATCTTTGACGGCGTCTGTCGCCCACAGTTTCTTGTCAGTAGGTGCCTTCTGAGGGCGAACGACTCGACCAGTATCTCCTTCCTGGCACTCTCATTCTCTGCGTGTTTCAGTTTATAACTGAATCGGGCGACCTCTTGAGCGGTCTCAGATTTCGTCTTCTTGTATGGAGGGCACATGCCCGGCATTCCTTCGCAGGGCCGCTTCTTTTTTGGTATGCCGCGAATTTCCCGCTCATGGTGGATAACTGCGTTGTCTACACTGCGCCGGCAGTTCTTGAAGCGGTTCTTGAGCTTGGCTTTGAACTTCTGTTTGCGCACGTACACCTGAAAATAAAACATTAAACAATACTGTACTTTGGAGAATAGTCCTCGTCTTGGTCCCCGACCTTGTCCCTCCTCTCTCTCTCTCTCTCTCGAACTTCTTCTCCCCATCTCTCTCCCTCTCCTCTCTCCTCCTCTCCCCTGTCCTGAATCCATAAGTAGAGACACAGCTCACTCAGTGCAAAATTATGCGCTTAGTTACATAATTACCACTTTTTTTGCACCCCACGGGTCGACCCGGCCTCCCATGATAGTTGTTTATTTACACTGGGGAAGTATAATAATCAGGTTAGAATAATCCGCTGACCAAGGTTGGTGCAAATTTATGCTACCAAACACATCATTTTATCTGATCGACTAAAAATGCACTGGGAGAATAATCCGCTGACCAAAGTTGGTGCAAATTTATGCTACCTAACGCATATTTTTTATCTGATGGACAAAAATGCACTGCGAGAATAGTTTAACCACCCACTGAAGCTGGGCGTAAAAGTGATGCAAGTTAAAATTGCACCAAAGTTGTAAAAAAAGATCGAGTTACTCCCTGCATTACACCGTAAGTAGAGAGAATTTACAACCTAGCATTATTTTGCTCTTCATTTTTCGTAGCAAAGGGTATAAATAGTCTTAAAAATAGTGTTAAGTAGCTAAAAATACTACTAAAAAATACTCCCCTAGTGTAAGTTTTGTTCAGTGTAGTATTTGCAGCCATATTTATTTCTACTTTCAACGACAGTGGCGATAGTAATAGCCCTGAGCTGCCCCTGCCACAGAGACAGATGCACGACGGCGATGATGCTTAACGGTGATGGGGGAGGGGTGGAACACACACTTCAGTAAACATACAACTAAAACAAGTTTCTTTAGTACTTACATACTATTGGAACAGAATACACAGGTATTGTGCAAACTGTAAAAATATTTATATTAAAAAACTATTAACCTCTTCATTTAGGAGGAACATTCTTCATGACATTCAGTCAAGTATGCTTAACTGAATGGCATTAAGAATGTTCCTTCTAAATGAAGAGGTATGATTATTAATAGGTGTTTTTACAGTTTGCACAATACCTTAGAAAGGTGCCGGTTGCCACTAAGCCTGAGCCTGCCATATGTCCCCTCCCAACCGTCGGGAACCTGCTGTGAATCCCCCTCCCCGGCCTCGGGAACCTGCCTGAGTCCCCTCCCCCTCCTTACTCGCCCATCTTCACAATTCGTTCGAGCTCTTTAAGAACACCCTGGCTCGGACTTTTCTCCACCGGCAGTTTAAATGCTCACCGGCAGTTTAAATGCCACCGTTCGCAGCACCCAGTTAGTGTTACAGTTACGCTTATGAGTTTTTTGGTTAACAATATAAAACAGCGTAGACCACAGCAGCAGGGCCTCCACTTCGTCACTCTCCTTGAAAACCTGCTCATTTTCACAGAAGCACACTACACCCCCTTCTTCATTCTGCACCATGCTGGGGAGTGGACCCAAAATCTCCGTCTCAGGGTCCTGGATGAGATGTCCCTCGTCGCTGAGCCGCAGCAGTGTGTCCACCGCTGCCTCTGTGGACAAATAAACGTCACATGACACACGACAAAGATCACAGGGCGCAGGGTAGGGCACAGAGCACACGAGACAGGGCGCGGGCTAATCACGACAAAGATCACATGTGTAACTTCCACTCGCGTTTGCGTCTGTGCAGGGCACACATGCCCATCCGGATCATATCTCACATTGAATCCATTCTTCACACGATAGGATAAAGCGCATCCCACAGATGATTCACTTCACGTTACTGTCTCCACCTGCAGACGCGCCTGCGATAGTTGTGCCAGCCTTTATAGTCTTCGGTCGGCCTGCTCTGTCGCTGCTCTCGTTTAAGCAGTGCAGAAGAGCTGTGCGACCTGGTACTCAGTCACGCGTCCGCCGGGATTAGCTCTCATCCAGCTGTCGACAGTACTGTTGTAAGCACCTTTTAAGGGTTTGAACACTGCCACGTCCAATGGCTAAGCGCTTTGTTACTCGAGTGATAGTGCCTACTGTGCGGTTCACCCAAAGACACATAGCGCCACTCCGCGCATCGTTATCCCCCAAGTTCATAAGGTGAGATCCATCACACACGCATGAAGCGCACGTCCCTGATGATGTGGTGCTGTCATTGATACTCATGGCCTTGACCGGTTTACTCGGCACACTGTTGTAGTGTAGGGGAGACCGGGGCACGTTCTGTCATTTTTTGTTAATTGGCTCTGGCAGGAACACTTAAAGTTGGTGATTGATACTTTCCAATACTGTTACATACATCAATAGCTTCAAATCGTTTTTTTTTTAACTTCAAGTGGTATCTCAGTTTGTTTCGTCACCAGTGTATAATGTTGTGATGACTCATCCGTAGGGGGGGGGGCACATTCTGTCACTGATGGGGCACTCTGTAATCAACCGAACGGTCATCTTTGGTCCCTGAGGGGGAGAGAGGATTTTATTTCATCGCCATTACAAATATGTAGAAAATGACGGCCATTTACGATCCCACAACTTGCATTTTTGCGTTTTATGGTTATCCATGCTGACGGGTGGGATTTTAACATGTCAACTGGGTCTGTGGGATTTCCACCGCAATGCCTTGAAATCTCCCCCCCCCCCAGTGGACGTAAATATCCACCGCAGTCAACGAATTAAAAAAAAAACACGTTGAACCTATCTCAACGGCCCAATGATAGAATCGTTGCAATGAGGCCCCCACGCCCCCAACCCCCAACCCCCGGTAAACGACTCTGCCGCTTTCGAACCCGACCGTCATCCCCCCGGTCAACAACTTTTCTAACGAAAGATGGCAAACAATTTGTCCTCCAAACTCCAAAGCTTAATATTCGCCAGCGAGAAATCCCCAGTGGAAAATTCCTAGAAAAGGCCTTAAGCACGAATAATGTTGAACTGCATCGCACCACCCCGACGTTTTAGACTTGAAGTGGCTACTGATCTGTAAAAAACACAATCATTGTTGGTCGTTTATAAGCATACGGACTTGGAATCACATGAACAGTTTCATGACAGAAACCTACCCACTCGACATGGTCACACTTTTCTTTTTTTACTGAAAAACTTGAGAATGGGACAAGAATAACGTCAGCACAATATTCTGGACATTCGTGTCGCCCCATGACAGCATTCAAAGACACTATACAATTATCTGAATGGGCACTAACCACAATTTTGTTCACTTCAAAGAAGTTTGGAGTTCTGTTGAAAAACAAACTTTTCAAATTTGGACCAATCCGGTCGCAGGCATGTTGTTGTGATGGTACTGGAAGCACAAAGGAACATATGTTACGGAGCAACAATATACCTGCGGTGGATAGTTCACGAGAAAACCCCGCCGACAGAATGTGCCCCGTGACAGAACGTGCCCCGTTCTCCCCTTCTTGCCCGTCCGCCGCGATCGCAGACAGCTGGTCAGCACGCGAGATGCCGGCTGAAGCGTGGCTTGAAGTTGTCGAGCATGTTCGTCGCCACTATGCTTCTTAACCACTGGAGCCCCGATCACTAGACATTGCACCTTCTGACCGGCTGGGGCACCGGGCACAACTGTTGTCACAGCGATTATGTCAACTGTTCCGTGATTGATTGTGACCTTGTCGCAGACAAGAGAGACACATGGCTGGTCTTTTATGTGTTCCGACACTTGATGCAGGGCCTCCGCCGCGAAGCTCTCGCGCGCACGGACCTTGAAAGCCTTTGAGTGATTTAGGTCTCCCATGTTGAGGCTTTTCATGTCCTGAAGAACAATGAGCTCCTCAAACACGACATGAGCTAGAGATCTTTTTATCACGCGATAAGCAGTTCTCAGGACACGAGCCCTTCGTGGACACGAGCCTATCGTTCCCGCCTTCCTCTCACGCGCAGATAACTGTTTGTTCTTCTCCTGCGCAGCTTTCTGGGCCTCGCCATGACGCCGATTGGCAAAATGCCTCCTTACTGCTTCTTTTAGCCTTCTGAAGCCCATCGGAAGGTGCTCGGCATGATTGAACACTTTTCCCTGCGTGAAATCATACGCAAACACACCTGTGGAACCCTGAGATGTGTTGGCCGACGACTCCGTGACACAACAGGAGCAGAAGAAGCTGTCTGTATCAGCGGCCGTTACCAGCAGCCCGCCGCAGGCCGCGCGCAGACTCAAGGCTCTGAGCTGACCTGACGGTTGTCTCGATGTCATGAAGGGGATGATCGCCAACCGAGGACGTAGCGGTACAGTTTTCCAGCAGCTGGAAGATCTTGTTCGTGTCCCTTTCGAGTGTTACTACCCTCGGTCAGACTGCAAGAAGTTGCCTCAGCAGACAAGTCTGCAAAACATTATGATTTATGGTGAAGGCTGGTACGCATGTAAACGTATACACAAAACATTGGTTACTTGCTATGTGGCGAATAACTCAAGATTGACTGGGACATACATAGTTGATTTGGGGAGGAAGGGTTCTTTTTTGCCAAATCTATTGATCTCCAAAATGATCAGTTCTATCAGTGCAACCCATGCCCAAATGTTTGAATAAGGAAGTTCATCAATACATAGAACTTGGTGTTAAGATCGAATACCAGGTCAAACAAAGAACAAAGGTTAAAATTAAGGTTGACTTTACGTGCCGGGTCCTCCTTTTCGTGCCTGGACGTCTTTCTCCCGCAAAAAAAATTGTGCAGCACGCTCGTAGCCTGCACGATGAGCTTGGTGGTTGGTTTCGGTGCTGCACCCGACTGGACCCCGGTACACACGCCAGCGCTGGGCCGAACGCATCCTTCGAACGCATCCTCGCGATCGGGCTCGGCATCATGCCGGTAATTAAACCTCACGTCCTGTATCGTCCTCAGAACTTCTTGACCCTGGAAACACGTTTTCCCTCATTATGTAGGACGGGAGGGGGAAGGCCTCCATCCCCAACCAGCACGTGCGGCAGGGAGACTGACGAACCGGGGAGAGCCTCGGGGTCGGGCAGGATGTGACGGCCGCCGTGGTCCTGCGCCTCCAGCATCACCTCCTGGTTATGGGCGCAAAATAACAGGAGTTATTGCGCCCTTAACCCTCCAATCGACAAACTAACAGTATCACCCCCGTGTCGCACGCCCCCCCCCGCACGCCTCCGTCACTCTTCTGGCCATGGCTCCCGACGCTGATTTAGCGGAACGGAAGCGGCACTTGGCATCCACGTCTGCCATCAGGACGATGCTACAGTAGCCCTAATTACAGTTGATGGAGCCACTTTTGGCAGGCTTCTCCAGCATCACATGTTTTCCGTCAATGGCGCCCACTCGGTTGAGAGGTACAGAGAGGTACAATTTATTTAGGCATACGACACACATAAATGCATATATATTCGAATTGGCGTAAAAGCGCTTGGGGCGCTTAAAACACGCCGCCGCTCGAAGACTCATCACACTGGTCAGTCAGTATATCTGTTTTTAGGTTGTCACACATTGTTTTTCGCATCTTATTACAGTCATCACACTGGTCATCACATTACAGTTCGGGAACTGTCACTCATTTTTGAAGTCGATGGCGTGCTGCCGCCACTGCTCTGGCCGTGGCAGCGCCATGGGGTCCGGTCCCAGCTCTGAGCTCCTCCCAGATGGCCTGGCAGATCTCGGAAACAATCCCCCTGATGATGGTGAAGCCGATGCGGTAGGACTCCGCCAACGCTTTCATAGGACTGTCTATCGCCTCTTCGCCCCCTTCCTCGCCTCCAGTCTGTCCTTATCTGGTCTGTTTCGATTTCGTTTGGTCACTTCTTTCTTCTGCTTCTTGCCTTTTTTCTTGGCTCTCTTCCTGCCTTCTTCTGTTTTCCCTGTCCTGGCTGCTCTGTCTTCTGTCTTGTCTCTCTTCTTCACTTCTGTCTTCTGCTTCTTGCCTTCTTTTTTGGCTTTCTTCTTCCCTTCTTCTGTCTTCTCTCATCACCAGGTCTTCCAGATAGCCTACGCAGCTATCTATGCCCTCCAGGATCCAGTCCATCGCTGACTGTAAGATATCTCCACAGGGGCATATCCCGAACATCAGACGGTTCATCCTCAGAAGTCCCCTCTGCGTGGTGGCTGTCGTCATGTCTTTGAAGTCTTCGTCCAGCTTCATTTGCAGGTTCGCGTCCTGTATATCCAACTTGCAGAATCTTTTCCCTTTCACCCAGACGAACAGCTCTTCTGGTGTTGGCAGAGGATATTGTTGCACCATCAACTGTGGGTTGACAGTAATTCTGCAATCAGCCGCCAGGCGGACATTTCCGTCAGCTTTTGGCACAGGGACCAGTGGTGTGCCCCAGCCAGTGTTGACATTTATATCCACTTTCTTTGCCACCCCTTCACTCAACCACTGTTCTAGCTCAGCTTCCACCTATGAGAATAGAGCATGTGGTACTGGCCTCGCTTTTCTGAAAACTGGTCTGGCGTTTTGCTTCAGTGTCAGGTGTGCCTTTTTTGTGCTACACCTCTTCCGTCCGGGCGAATAAGATCCAGACGGGTATTGATATGTATTCAGTGTAACATCTCGCCGGCGATTTTCCAGTAGACGCCAGCGGTGTGCATCGGTGAGGCATTATGAACCGAGCCAGTCCCTGCTCGACAGTGCCGCCCTCGCTCTGGTTGGACCGCTCTTCATCGTCTGAACAGGCTTATCTGCCGCACATTGCTCTGAGGACCATCAAAACCCATCTCACGGCTTCACCGACCCACGGGCGCTCTTGTCGTGAGTCCTTGTCCGCTAACTCCATAAGATGACTGGCGTGTCACACAGAGTAGGGACACACGGCGTTGCCGATGTCGTCGAGTCGGCGGCAGCCATGATTCGCAGCGGTTTTGTCGGAACATTGTTCATCAGATACTGTCCGTCAGTACACAGGGCGGCGAGCTTGTCTGGGTGCGTCACCCCCACCGCTGCTATCGAAGACGCCATCTCCTTTGCCAGGCCTTCGCCAGTGTGTTCCTGCACCACTGTGGCACCGATCACAAAGACCGGATGATCTGCTCCACTGGTGCGCCCGGCACTACAGCCAGAACAGCGGTGATATCCACCGTCCTTCCCGCGATGGTCACTTTGTTGACAGACAGCGAAACACATGGCTGCTTTGCGATGAATTCAGCCAGCTTGAATTGTACACTGTACATTTGCCGGCGAAGTATCGCTACCCCTGGCTGGCTACAACGGCAACGGCGCTGAACGCAAACTGGAGCGTTTAGGCTGTGCCGCCACACCTCTGGTCGCTCAGCCACTATTCTAACCGCCACAGGACACGGCGAGTTACGTTTATGAAGCGTAGATATTTATGAAAACGCACGACCATCTGACGTAAATATACATATGACGTGGGCCGGACCGCCGGAGGGTCACCACTCACCATGGTCGATGGGAGGGAGGGAGCAGGCGAGCTCGGAGTTGGTGTGTGTGAGGTGTTATAAGAAAACAGAACGTTACCGCAGCACATAGTTAAAAACAACGTTTCCAAGAGACGGAACACAATAATTTAGGAATTAAAATACTTGCTAAGAAGTGGGCGAGAGAGCGAGAGAGTGAGTGCAAAGTTTCTAAATTTGAACATTACAACATAAGTCGCATGGCTAAGAAGCGAGTGAAAACCCACCCATAAAACCCACCCAAAAAATACTACGCAGTGGGTTTTGATGAAAAACCCGTTTTTCCAACCCTGCTCAACTCGGGCGGAGTGCGACGGCCGTCTGAGCCCGCTGCAGCGGGGCTGCCGCAGCGGGACGGAGGGGCCGGTCTCGCGGCGGGAGATGGTGTCGTCCCGGCGGACCGGCTGTTCTTCGTCGGTGGTGTATGACAAGTCGTCTGGTGGTGATTGCAGGTATCCTGCGCCCTCGTTGTCCGGGAAGTCTGTCCATTTTCCACGGTCTTGTTGGTAGTACTGGTCGGATTCCTCGGTGGACGTTAGCTCGTCTAGGTAGACGCGTGGACTCGTCGCCCGCGGCTGGCGGCGTCCAGGACGTGAAACGTCTTGACTTGACAATTGTATTGTTTTTTCCTTCATTCACCGCCAGACAAGCGGTTTGGATAAACATGACAAGGTTCTTCACTTTGGATGGTTTCGCGAAAACGCTGTGTGACATTGTCCACAGCAGAACTCCGTCCTCGAGATATCCCGCCACGCAGACTGCGGAGCTCTCAACCACTATCTCGCAGTTTCCCGTCAGAAGTCCCACGTTGGCGGTGTCCCCCTCCATCTCGAGCAACGGGTGAGGGCGGCGGCCGAGCTGGTCGCTGTGGTCTCGCTCCATGAAGTCGGCTCGGCCTGGCAGAGGGTTGTGTTGGCGACGGCCGACATGTGGCATTGGCCATGAAGGAGGTAAGGAGGTTCCATGGAGGTAGGGCGAACACGCCAGTGCCCTACAGATGGAATCCCTTAGTGGGCTCCAGTTTTCCCGCGCTCTGCGTAGCGAATAGCTCTTCTTGAGGCAGCGCATATAGCCACTTATGTCCGTTATAGCATATATCTGAGGGAATGACCGTGAGATTCTTCTGGCGCAGGCTTCCTCGGCTTTCACGCGGTTGTCCTGAAAAGCATGATAAAGACAGCCCTACTGAGATTATTGAATTAGCGGGGATAGCTTGTCGCTGGTAAACGAGCGAGCTCGCGAAGCGCGCCACACGAGCTCAGCATACCCGTTCCACTGCCAGCCAGTGATTTCCTTTCCACATGTTGAGCCTGCATTTGCGGAAAGTGGTAAGAGGAGTGGGAGGGCGTTGTCCTCCAAGCTGAGAGCACTAAAACCACTTCTGGAACCTTGGTCGTCATCGTTGAGGCGCTCGAGAAGAGAGGAGGTCGCGTTACGTCGTCTGCGTATTGATCATACGTTCATCACTTTTCGTCCCCTGCTCTGCGGAGAAAGTATTTCGCGCTGTTCTCGCTGTGCGATATGCTTTGTTTCTCACGTGTTGGTCTCTTGTTACAACCTTGCCATGAACGTTCTTACTTTTTCTGGAGCAGTCACTTGTCATGCAATATTTGTTCCATAGCAAATTGTCACACATCTCGCTGGTACTATGTTTCCTTACACAGATATGGTTTGCAACCTTTTCTCGCCGCTTGCTTAGTATTATAACTGTTTGTATTTGTATTGTTGCATCCCTGAGCCTTGCGCCGGTGTGTTTGCTGACTGTCATTTCATGTTTCGTCTTACCTAGAGGTTGTGGGTGTCATTATAACCTAAGCAGAAGAGGCTCCCATAAACATGATAAATCATCAATTTGCCTAATTCAAAAAAGTTGTCGCCATGGCTGTCACACAAACAGCAACAGCTCATACAGGCCTCACACTCCGTCCACCGTCAGGCGCACGGTTGCCAGAGCGCCTCTCACTGACGAGCTGGAGAGGAGGTTGGCGCGGAGCCGCTCTCTAGGTGCCGTTTTCTGGGCAGCATGCGACCACATCTCCAGACTGGTTGCACCGGAAGCAGCGCCTGCCGCCTCGGCCACTCAGGCAGTTTCTTACACGCGCTCGCTACCACTGCCCACTACAGATCTCCTTCCGGAGTGCACAGCGTACCTGTGTAGGAAGTGAGCGTGATTATTGATGGAAATGCATCCGGAACCAAGCTTAGGGAAATATAGCCGCAACTTACTACCATGGCGCTCATCCTATCAAAAAATCGTGAGTTGAAGAAGTTGTTTTTAAGTCGATAACGCATTCGGCCACACGCTTTCAACACAGATCTGTTGACGGGAAATGAACAGGCCGTCCACGCCCTCGCTGTGAGCAAGTGTCTATCGTGTCCGACACGTGCTGGTTGATTGCCCACTTGCTTTTTAATGAGCACTTTACATTTATTTTGGCTCTCTTTCTTTGCGAAACCTTTTGAGTGACGATTCTTCTTCCGTTCCAGATATGTTCGTCTTTATATATACACTGTTTTTGTCTGCGATTTACTCGCCAGTTACGTGAATAATTTTGCTTGCTCCTGCCTTTTTTGCGTGACTTGCTTGTTCGTGACGTTTCCGTGACGTTTTCGCTGTTCTGGGCCCTGTTCACGGGTGCCGCAATCTGCTGCGGTCGCTGCGGTCGCTGCGGCCAGCAGGCGTTTTCCTGAATGTTCCGTTTGCATCATGGTGTGTTTGGAGCAGTGGGCGGAGCCTAATCTCTGCGGCTGGCCTCCCGGCCGCAGGAACCCTTGAACAGCACTCTGGACGTTCTGTTTGCATATATTTGCATCATGGTGTGTTTCCGTCTCTTCTGATGTTTTCAAAAAATGTTACAATTGCATCCACGGCGTGTTTCCGTCCCTTCTGATATTTCACCGAAAATTATATAGTTAAGCTTGCCAGCTCTTGTGATGTTTTCGTTGTTATTGTTGCTTTTCCATGAGGTTTCTTGCCACTCCCCTGATGTGTTCCTCTTTGCTGCTGAGTTATTTTTTCAAGGTTCTTATTTGCAACGTATCCTGTTATGTTTGCGACATGTATGTTTTCCACACGACGCGGCTGCTTATCCACTGTCATTTTCGTGAATTATTTCTACTCGTGATTTATGTGTTTGCGTTATGTGATCGTTTTCTGTATGTTTTGCTTTTACCCAGCTAAACCGTTTACAGTCTTATTAGTAATGGTGTGTCATATAACCGCTTATGTTACGTCGCCCATGACCCCCCCCCTCCCCTTTTGGGCTGCCTGCACGTGTAGCACACGATGCCGGCAGACGGGTTGTCTCCTGGCTCCGTCAGGCGGTGGTCGTTGTGCTGACGTCCTGATACCGACGGCACGGTGGTCCACGATGAGCCAGCGCTGCTGCCACCTCTGGTGCGCCGTCTTCTCTGAGGACAGCTTTTGCCCGGTCTACGATCTCAGGCAGTTGAGACTCCATACGCGCACCTGCCCGTAGCACCTGCCTGGTCGACTCAGGCAAGCCAGCCACAAAGGCGCAGTTCAGGCCATCGTCACAGAGTCCGCCGAAGATGGACGCCAGCTGCTGCTGGTCCGTCAGGAGCACATCGACGGACTGTCAGCTTCCAGCTGGCGAGCGGCGAAAAGCTCGTTCGCAATTAACTTGTCAGCAGCATAGGCGCGCCGCCTTCACTTTTTCTGCGTCATGCCGTTCCTTAACAACTGTACACCACCGAGGCATCACCCTGGAGTCGGAGAGGGATGACAATCACTTCACTCGCTGGAGGCTTCTGTAATCCGCACTTCAGTTATTTTCCAGCCAGTCCGCCACATCATCTGACCGATTGGCTCAGAGATCGGCTTCTCATCAAACCCCTGGTTATCCCTGCAGCTGAGCGTCACTGTCCCCGGTTACTACTGCTGACACTCTGGCCGGTAGCAGTCAGTCAGCTGACACAGGATCACAGCATGACTTTGGTTATCCCTGGCAGTGAGCGTTCAACTGTCCCCGGTTTACTACTGCTGACACTCTGGCCGGTAGCAGTCAGTCAGCGTTACACAGGACGCAGCAGACTTGGTTATCCCTGCCAGCTTGAGCCGTTTTCACTGTCCCCGGTTTAACTACTGCTGACACTCTTGCGTAGCAGTTCAGTCAGCTGACACAGGACACCGCATGAACTTGGTTTATCCCTGCAGTGAGCGTCACTGTCCCCGGTTACTACTGCTGACTTTCTGGCCGGTTAGCGAAAGAGGTCCAGTCAGCTGACACCAGGACACAGCATGACTTTGGTTATCTCTGCAGCCTGCAGCGTCACTTGTCCCCGGTTACTACTTGCTGACACTCTGGCGGTAGCAGTCAGTCAGCTGACAGCAGGACACAGCATCGACTTGGTTTATCCCATGCAGCTGGACCTCGTCACTGTCTCCCGTTACTACTGCTGACACTCTGGCCTGTTAACAGTCAGTCAGCTGGACACAGGACACCAGCATTGACTTGGTTATCTCTGCAGCTGCAGCGTCTCACTGTCCCCGGTTCACTTACTGCTGACCACTCTTGGCCGGTAGCAGTCAGTCAGCTGACACAGGACCACAGCATGACTTGGTTATCTCTGAGCTGAGCGCACTGTTCCCCGGTTACTTACTTGCTGACCCACTCTGGAACCCGGTTAACAGTCAGTCAGCGTGAAAGGACACAAGCATGACTTGGTTATTCCCTGCAGCTGAGCGTCACTGTACCCCGGTCACTACTGCTGACACTCTGGCCGGTAGCAGATCCTAGTCTAGGCTGAACACAGGACACAGACATGCTTTGGTTATACCCTGCAGCTGAGCGTCACTGTCCCCGGTTACTACTGCTGACCACTCTGCGCCGGTAGCAGTCAGTAGCTTTGACACAGGACACAAGCATGACTTGGTATCACCTGCAGCTGCAAGCGTTCACTGTCCCCCGGTTACTTACTTGCTGACATCTGACCTGGTTAGCAGTTTTCAGTCAGCTGACACAGGACACAGCATGACTTGGTTATCTCTTGCAGCGAGCGTCCACTGTCCCCGGTTACTACTGCTGACACTCTGGCCGGTAGCAGTCAGTTCAGCTGACAACAGGACACAGCATGACTTGGTTATCCCTGCAGCTGGACCGGTCACTGTCCCGGTTACTACTGCTGACACTCTGACCTGTAGCTGTCAGCTTACACAGGGGACAACAGTCGATGACTTGGTTTATCCCTTGCCAAGCTGAGGCGTCACTGTCCCCCGTTGTTACTTACTGCTGACACTCTGCCGGTAACAGTCAGTCAGCTGGACACAGGACACAGCATGACTGGTTATCCCTGCAGTGCAGCGTCACTGTTCGCCGGTTATACTGCTGACACTCTGGCCGTGTAACAGTCAGTCAAGCTGACAAACAGGACCACATCATGAACTTGGTTATCCCTGCACTGAGCGTCACTGTCCCCGGTATTACAACTGCTTGACACTCTGGCCTGTAACAGTCAGTCAGCTGTCACAGGACGAACGTCATAGCTATTTGCCAAAATAACTTGTAGTGTCCTTAGAAAGCACAAATCCTTCGTAACATGGTCAGCCTCGAACATCACACAGCTCATCGTCATCCGTGCGTCAGCTCTCTGTGTGCCCGATTGAGTCGGCTGCCCGGTGCGCCGCCACCCCTGCGCTGACTCAGTGTTCATCTCACAGATTCTCTGCTCTTCGAGCCGCGGCTGCACCGTGCGCGGCGCGCCACAGGCCGTGGCATCCTGCGCTGCATCTCGCATCGCCTCATCACATATTTTCTACACAGGATCAGGTCAACATCGTGGTATCGTGTGATGAGTGTATATGTCTTAAGCATAGAACCCGAGCTAATATCACTAAGAATAATCTCAGCCTCCGGCGTGCGGCAGTGCTCCCGAGTCTCGCGTTGGATGCGTCCCATTTCACGCGTTTTCACGGCCGCATGGTGGTGGTAATTGGCTGTCGGCGCTCTCTAGGGACGGGAGCGCAGAGCAGCACCGGCTGGTGATCCGCCACAGGCTCGGGGAGAACATCGATTAAGTCCCGGAGGCCCGCCACGTTGGTGACGATCATGTCCCGTAGTGTCGGATAGAGGTGGACAGGCTTGTCAACCAGCTGTGCAAGGCTCAGGTCCTTACCTGGTTAATGGTTATAAGGCCTCGGCTTTATCATGGGAGAGCGCGATTCGACTGCCAGGCTGCCGTCGCGGCTACGTCACAACTTCCCCCCCCCCCATGGTCAGCCCCATGGGCGTATCAGCAATCCAGTGCCATCAGCCCGCGAGGGCTACGTCGCCAGCCTACTGTGACGTTTCCATCCCGTGACCAGCCACTGTCAACAACTCTGGCCGCGAGTGTTTAACGACACCCGCTGCCGCTGTGATTAACGACGCCCGCTGCCGCTGTCGCTGTGATTGTCTGGAAGAAGGAAGTGAGGGGTTATGGGGGCTGTAGGAGAACAACAACAACACGTGTATTTTTGAGTTGAGAAAAACATACAAGACACATAATCATGATAAGATTGGTGCAATAGAATACAATTCTTAAATAAAAGAGCACCTCTCTTAGATTAATGTACGCACCTTAACATGACAAGATAAACAGCAAGCATAAAATAATATCACGATAAACTGATTACATTACAACTGATTACCGCCGCGCCGCGCCACGCCGTCGCGCCGAGAAGGAACCCACCAGAATAGGATGGCTATAGTACGTACGCCGGCGGTGACATGCCAGCCAACGCGATACAGAACGCGTGTAGCATCGCCCAGAAAAAGTCAATCACAACATGTGACGGTTGAATCTTCCGTGTCTTCTTTGTCGCCACTTTAAAGTCATGTGCTAACACTGAAGAAAGAAGGTGATGGCTGGCACGGTATGAATCGTAAAGCATGTGCCCGATGGGAAGACCCGTGCTCATCCTCCGCCACCAACGAATAGAAGAAGAGGCGACTGTTGCCCATGGGCTTCGTTACAGATCCGTGGCGTTCAGGTGAGGAGTCGTTGG
>VOPJ01011731.1:0-20533 GCA_014673585.1 Semibalanus balanoides
TGAACAGGATGGGCACCAATAGCCAGGGGCAAAATAGAAGTAGCATGCAACACTGATATATATTACCGAAATAATCTTATCTTAGGTCATTTAAGGTCAGTGACCTTTGTTGACCTGTGTAAGAAAATTTTATATTGTACATATTATTATTATGTAAAATGGGTGCCAAATTTTAGATCTGCAAAATGCTATAGAAATTGTCCAGAGGCAAAAAGAGGCATCTCAGGTCATCGGAGGTTAGTGACTTCGATTGACCTCTGAAATGGTCAACCGAGATCATGACCTCAGTGGAAACAATAAATTTAAGCTGTTAACATATGTTAATATATCCTGAACAACAAACACATTTGGAAATGCACATTGCACAAGTTACAAGCATCGTACAACGGGACGCCAGTGCTCTGACACGACCTTGAGAAACAGGTCATAAACCACTTATCATAGGGCAGTAGAAGTTTGAAATTTGCAGAGTACGTGTCAAATTGTTTTAATGTAAGGTATTAATAGTTTCGTTGCAATCGACTGATAAATACTTAAAGTTGTTATTTAAAAAAAAACGCACACACACACGCAATACACAAAAAAAAAGATGGGGTGGCATCTGCCCCTTCACTGGCGAGGGCTACACTAAAGTAACGGAGTAAACCGAACTAAAGTAACTTCCGTTAAATTCTCTCAAAGAGTAAACGGCAGTAACGAGTAACGGAACTGCTTTTATGAGTAACGGAGTAACGAGTAACGGAACTACATTTTTGAGTAACGATGCCCACCTCTGCCACCAAGTGACTTTAACGAAATCGATACTACGTTTTGGCGAACCCAAGATCCTGCGACAGATTTGAACGCGTAAAGCAACCCAGGAACTCGGCAGATCAGCAACTACGTTTGCAAGGAATTAGAAAATGAGACGGGAAAACGAGGCTTGTCTATGGGTTGGTATGCAAAAACTGTACAATAATCTGTCACCAGCCTATGCAGACACCATCGGATGTCACGCTTCATAAGCCGATCATGGCTTGATATGCTCGGATCAAAACTAAGATATGATCGAATCTATGTCCTGAATGATTATTTCGTGCGTGGTATTTTTTTTCGCGTGTACCCAACCCACTGCGGATCCAGAAAGTGTGATTTTTTGTACAGGTTGGGGGGCCAAATCCCAAAAATTATCGCATATTTCTGAAAACTTCATTCGGAATTTCGCTTGCTTAGCTGGCATCAATAACTGATTTAAAACAAACTTCGCTAGTAAAAAGTTGCTGTAGTTTACGACAAACTCAGGAAATGTGTCAAATTTGTGCCGATTTTGGGTGGTTTGGGGGGCCATGGCCCCTTTGCCCCCCCCCCGGATCCGCCCTTGACCCAACCTCTCTATTCCATATTATGTGACATTGGCAACTGAAAAGCCTCGCATTCGCGTGGACGGAGCCGCAATACATGAATCTGAATCTGAAGAGGCTAAAAAGGCTTTTCGTTCAATTCAGCGTTAAGACGAACCGAAGACAATGACAATGGCTTCGGTATGATGATGGCCACCGATGTGACGCCGCGAAGCGGCGTGATTGTTTTAATTTTAGGTAGTGGAAAACGACATTTTCATATTGGAACCAGGATGTAATTGGAGCCAAGACTCATGCTGTTGGCGATCCAGGCAGAACTCAGAACTGTAACTGAGTCAGAACTGAACTCAGGCAGAACTGTAGAGGTTTTCCGGAGGACCGTTTAGTTAGAGTCTATATTGCGGTGAACTACAGAAACAAAGAGTGAGATAGATGAAAGCACCACCATTTCGCGCAGCCGACACACGCGCCGTGTGTCGCCGATGTTCTCTGCCCTCCCCCAGCCGTCACTGAATTATAGAACAGTTGCAGGATGGCCCAGATAAAACGTACCCCACATTTTCTTCAATTATGCAAAATGTATTAACTGCACAGTCAAGACTGAGATATCATTCGAAAGACAATGCAATGGCAAAGCAATCACCATTAGTCGTATGTGGTCGTAGCCATCTGGAAGCTCGCATCCTCGGATCGCGACCCTACAGCAGATGCTCAAGGTGAGCCCCGTGGTGGTCCTGGATGCGCGGCAGTCGGACGTGCTGCAGGTGGTTCACCGTGCGGCTGATCTGGTTGACGGTGAGACGCGCCCCATTTCGACTCTGATGGCGGCCTTGAGCTCCCGAACTGTCGCTGGTTTGTCCCTGTAGACTCTGTTGGTGTTGCCCAACCCGGTCACCCGGGTTGGGCAACCCGGGTTGAACATTCTGCGTTGAAAGTTTCATTTTGACCAGATCCTACGCGGATACCCGCAGAAAGTTTCTCAATAAGTTTAATGTAGACCCAGGGCCTATTTCAAGGAAAAACCACTAGGGGGCATGATAAGAATCAAACATAGCCTGGAGCAGCACATCTCCGGGCGACACATCAGCTTCTTAAGACGGCCGTGTCGTGGGCTTCACACTCGCCCGACCTGTCACTCCTAGACTTCATCCTGTGGGAACAGCTCAAGAACAGAGTCTACAGGGACAAACCAGCGACAGTTCGGGAGCTTAAGGCCGCCATCAGAGTCGAAATGGGGCGCGTCACCGTCAACCAGATCAGCCGCACGATGGACCACCTGCAGCACGTCCGACTCCCGCGCATCCAGGACCACCACGGGGCTCACCTTGAGCATCTGCTGTAGGGTCGCGATCCGAGGATGCGAGCTTCCTGATGGCTACGACTGGTGGTTATTGTTTTGCCATTGAATCGTCTTTCGAATGATATCTCAGTCTTGACTGTGCAGTTAATACATTTTTTATAATTGAAGGAAATGTGGGTTACGTTTTATCTGGGCCACCCTGTAGCAGCGCCGACAGGCCGCTCTCCACCTACTTTCGCTGTCGCTTAGCTACCGGCTGCTTTCCTACGAACGATAGATAACATTAATCAGCCGGCCTAGTCACAGCCGCCCACTCGGCTAATATCCACAAAAAAAATATTGACTGCCAGGTCAGAACGGGTGAGAGCGAAAGCACACACGTCCAGGCATGCGCTGGAGCGGACAGTTTCCACTTTTTTGTCTGATGTGCTAATCCGCGTGGTCTTTGGGCAGCATCATTATAGGCGTAACAAAATCATTCGGAACACCTCAGGTAAGCCTTTTCCTGATTGCAAAGCTCGGTATGATGAAAAATATTAAAAATAAATATAGTTTTTTATTTGCATTAGCCTCGGATGGTAAATCACGACGACCGGCGGCGGTGCACACTCAAAAGTGCATATCATAGTAATAACTGTACCTATACATCTGTACCAAACTGTAACAAACAACTGGTAATAGTGCAAATGGTTTGGAAGCAGCAAGATTAAGGCAGAAAGACTTTTCCGCACATTAATGGTCCCTGTGGATCTGGAAGAGCCTGGTGAGAGATGATTTTGGGAAATAGTTCTGGTCTGGTCCCAGGCGCGTAGCCAGGATTTCGTACAGGGGGAGGGGCATCAAAAGGGCCTCTTCCCCCTAAAAAACTGGATATGAAAAACTTATACGGATGTTCAGGCCACTTAAATTTTGTGATACCACATTTTTTTCATTCAACTTTTTGATTAGCTGGATTGGACCAAGGACCTCAGGACCCCAGAGAGAGGCCCATAAAACCAGGCACGTAACCAGGATTTCGTCCAGGGACGGCGCCTTAAAAAGGGTCTTTAGTCTCTACCAGGCACGTAGCCGGGGATTTCGCCCAGAGGGGGGAAGGCGCGCCTCGAGAAAAGGCCTATTCCCGAGCGTTGAAAGGGCCCAGTAGAACGGATGAAAAGGGTCTGCATCCTCTGTACTGGTGAGGGACCCGTTTGGCATGTTCATGGGCCCTTCTGACCCGCTCAGGGGCCCTTTCTGTCTGGTCAGCGACTCCTCTGACCTGCACAGGAGCCCTTTGAACTTATCAGGGGCCCCCTGGTCTGGCTAGCGGGCCTTCCAGCCTGCTCAGGCGCCCTTTCGACCTGGTAATGAACTGCGCTGGCTGCTTTTTGCCGCTCCCACTCAGGGGTCCCTCTGACCTTCCCAGGGGCCCTCCGACCTGCCCATGGGCCATCCGACCTGCCCATGGGCCATCCGACCTGCCCATGGGCCATCCGACCTGCCCATGGGCCATCCGACCTGCCCAGGGGCCCTCCGACCTGCCATGGGACCCCTCCGACCTGCCCAGGAGCCCCTACGACCTTCCCAGGGACCACTACGACCTTCCCAAGGGCCCCTCCTACCTTTCCAGGAGCCCTCTGTGCTGACAGGGGGCCCATTCGACGTGTTCAGGGGGCCCTCTGACCCGCACAGGGGCCACTCTAACATGCACAGGGCTCTTGTGAACGTCCAGGGGCCCTTTGGTCTTACAGAGAGAGAGACCTGGTGGCCCTAAAAAACTCTGAAGTGCTCTAGCCTTTAAAGACTACGCTTCGCGTGGTCTTCGATCCATGATACCGCGCTTCGCGCGGTCTCGTCGGTCCTTTTCGGCGCCGCGCCGAAAAGAATCTGCCTGGCTTCCAGGGGCGCCTCCGCCGCCCCTTGGCTGCGTGCTTGTCTGGTCCCCACTATTAGCTCTTCGGTCCAGCAAACCGGACACCGCAGGAGCAGCTTCCGGGTCCGATGTCCACGTCATTCCGTTCGCGTCACCTTTTTTGGAACTCGGCAGGCTAGCTAGCCTATCATGAAGCCTGCTTGAAAGTCATTATTTTATGAAGAGAGTAGGCCCTGGGGCCAGGAATTACCGTCAAGGAGAGCCTCTGCCAGACACTTAATATAATTAATTTTACGATAAATTAGTATCTTTCCCCGAGTACCAGTCTAACTATCTTAGTAACAAATGGTACCAAATCAGTTCCGTTTTTGAATAATGTTCTCTTTATCATTTGAATTCACTGATATCCTTTGGGGGAGGGGAAAAAGATGTTGGCCCACTCCTATTTCGCTTTGGGAGGGGGTATGGCCGGATGCCCCTGTCTAAAGGCACCATCCCACATAGCTCCAAAGGGTACCTCCGATCATGGATGAGAAATATCCTGGATTGGCCACTCAGCGACAAATGTGACCGACCAAACGACATACAGGAGACGGTTTATTTGTGTTAAATAGCGTCAAAACGCGGAAGTGCTTCAGATGCCTTTTCCCTCTGCAAGTACAGTTTGTTTTTTTACACATATAAATAGTTGTATATAGAATCCTTGGAAGGTAAGGATCATTATGGTGGGCGTGCCGTTGCTGTACATCCATTGGTTATTTAATAATATGGAAATGTGTAATGGCTATTTCCATATGGGATCTAACAATTACTGAATTACCTATTTGTTCATACCATATCTTAAGGCTTGATTTGTTTGATCATACCTTGGAGAGCAATTTGTGTGAAAAGAGTTCCAAATTCTAAGGCTTTGGACGGAAAATTATGAACCATCAACTAAAATACATTGTTTTTACCTGTGCCCTAGCTGTGACCTGACATGTGCCCTTATTCGAATATTTCCTATGCTCTGATTCGTCTCATGGAGAGGCTTTCTGTTGCCGCCTTTGCGCATCGCGCTGCGGTCATTAGATCGGGAAGATAACCGAGGGGGACGTGTTCGGCTTGATGTCGTTGGCGGGAAGCTCTCCTGTATGCCGAAGCTTCGCGCTTCGACCGCTAGGTGGCCGCCAAGTCTCCTACATCAAAGGCGCCGACAGAGAGTGGCCAATCCAGGGTATTTCTCATCCATGCTTCCGATACAACTTTAAAATCGCCCTCCCACATACCTATCAGGGCACCCTCCGATACACATCTGAATAAATCCTCTCACACGCCTCCAAAGGCGCCCTCCGATGTACCTCCTTCATTCCTACAAAGGTGCCCTTCAATACATCTCCGAGGGTGCCCTTCAATACATCTCCGAGGGCGCCCTCCCAAAAAGCTCCGAGGCGCCCTCTGTGAGACCAGAGGCGTACCCCGCCTCACATTCAGCAAAGGGCACATTTTGTGGTATATATGAAGGGCGCCCTCGGACTTCGGAGACATGTATGAGGGTGCTTTTAGACTATGCGGGAGGCCGGAGGGCGCCTTCAGAGTTGTATCTGAGGGCGCCATCAGATTTGTATTGGATCACGCCTCCGAAAGTGTATTCGAAGGCGCGTTTGAAGGTATGCGAGAGGGCGCCATCAGAGATGTATCGGAGGGCGCCTTTGGAGCCTGTAAGTTATGTGAGAGGGCGCCTTAAAGGTGCATCGGTGGGCGTCTTTGGAGGAATGTAGGAGAAGGCCTTCAGATTTGTATCGGAGCATGCCTTTGGAGGTATGTTTAAGGGCGCCTTCAGAAGTATATCAAAGAATATCACATGCGGCGTACATTTGAGAACTTTTGAGAAGGTGGGACAGTCCCTTTAAAAGCCCAATAGGGTGTTTTCCTGACGTCACGATACATCGTTCGGCCGCCATCTTTGGGGACAACCTGAGTGCTAGTGTGCTAGTTCAGTGTGTGTGCTGTGTTGTTAGACGGGTTTTTCACGTGATTTTAGATTAATCGACACCGACAAACTCTAACCCACTTCACTTCACCATATACTCACAGCTCTTTTCGGCGTGCATAGTCTATATGGACATTAAATTGGGAGATAATTCTTTGTCTACCTATTTTTAAGGACATTTGTGGTAATGTTGCCTTCTTTTCTGGTATTTTTACTGTTGTGGTATTTTACCTGAACCTGTGGTATTTTACCTCAATCTGTGGTATTTCACCTGAATCTGTAGTACCTATTTATCTTCAACTAGTGTTTTTTTTTAGTAGCAAAGTGTTGCCAGATATGGCTGGGCCTAGGGGTCTGTAGTAATGTGGTATTTCACCTCAATCTGTAGTATTTCACCTCAAAATGTTGCATTTTACCTCAATCTGGGGTATTTCACCTGAATCTGTCGTATTTAACTTAATTTGTGTTTTTTGTTTTGCAGTAGCAATAATGGTGACTTAGGACGATACAGAACCTACTGCTCTCTTTGGTTTTTAACGATGGCGTCAACATTTTATTGTGGCGAATCATTAGTTAAAAAAAAAGGGGGGTTTCAAGACCATTTTTCCTTGCCACTAGGGGCACAGCGAAGGGGGACAAGTGGCAAGTGCCCCCCCCCCCCCATTGGTCCCAAGGACCAATGCACAGGCTTTGACACTGTAGTTCGTTCAGCCCGGGGCTCACAGGAAGACCAGATGAGTCGCTGGTAAGATCAGAGGGGCCCATGGGCAGGTTTTAGGTGTCCTTGACCAGATCGGAAGGGACCATGAACAGGTCGGAGGGCCCCTAGCCAGACTGGATGGGCACTTCTATATAATTATTGAGCATCTTGATCTACTGCATTACTACTGCATTACTATTTAATTACTACTGCATTACTACTGCATTAGTGCCCAGCCAAACTGGATGGGCACTTCTATATAATTATTGAGCATCTTGATCTACTGCATTACTACTGCATTACTATTTAGAATTTGGAGGAAAAACATTCTAAAGCGCCTACTGCATTCAATGAATTATACTAGGACCGAAAAACTATATACTAGAAATAGGACATGGCCAGTCACAGTTACAGAAGGTAATTAGTTTTACCACATAAGTACACATTTTTCCACACTAGTACCGATAAATAGTAGATTTTTAATATACTACAAAGTTCCCCAAAAAATATCCAGAGAATCAGGTGAAATACCAGACAATGCGCAAAATACCACAAAAGAAGTTTTTTACCACAGGGAAAATTACCACCCCATTAAATTGCGTTGAAGGGCTCTTTAAAAACGAACCCATGTTCCGAAACTATGCAATCGATCCGGGTAATGCCTTCACCATTCGATCCGGCGTGGTTCAACAGAGTGTCGATCTAAGTTTCATTCATTTTGGTTTTGTTTAAGTGGACCAAATTAGACCCAAACCACAAAAACAGTTTTGGATGGTTTTGGTCAAATTTTGTCCACTTTAATTGGACCAAAGCAGAAAAAACTCAGCACGACACCCCTTTGGACCACGCCAGATCGAATGCTGAAGAAATTACACAGATCGGCCCCACAGTCCCGGAGCACGGACTCGTCTTTGAACGCAACTCAATGTCCAGAAGATATATGCTTTCGTCGGTTGTCCCCAAAGATGGCTGCCGCACGCAGGGCCAGAGCACAGCCAGGTCTGGCTGTGACGTCACGTTAAAACACCCTATAGGAATGTTTTAGCGAAGGGTATGACTATGGATATCATGACAGTTGTCAGTATCAAATACAACCTAGGAGCTAGTCATCTACCATAATAAACTGTGACCACTTGATGAGTTCAAGCAAATCCACCAGTTATTGTCATGTACACTGTACATTCTCAAACATAAACATTAAAACAAAATGCTATTGTATATCAGTAACATTAACAAATTGCATACAAACTACAAAACTACAGAAACATTTATCCACAAACAAACTTATGAATGACTGAATAACTTTTTTATTGAATCATTCTTATTTCACGTGAATCATTCATGAATCGATTCACCTCATGAATGATTCAATGAATTATTGATTGAATCATCCATAGCTCAATGAATGATTCTCTTTTGAAGGAACAACAGAAACTATGCAAACGATAGCCCACCCTCATAATGGGAAATGAAACTGAGTGAACGCATGTCAAGACCACTTACAGCACCTTCATTTGGTCTGCAAATACCCTTATTCCGAATATATGAACTTGAAATAATCTTAATAATCATTGAATGAATCATTCGTGATTGATTCAGATAATCCTGTGAATCAGTGTGAATCATTCACCAGAGATTATGTTGAGTGATTTGATTGAGTAATGACTGAATCATTCATGTTTGCCGGTGAATCATGATGGAATTGTTCACGACAATTTGAATCATTCACCAATCTGTCTACAAATATACCTACTGTAGCCAAGTTTAGACAATGCAACAAGAGCTGAAGCTATACATACTTGGTGAGACAGTACCATGCCCCATTCCATTGTCAACTTCTTGTCTACATGTGCCAGTCAGATTTTAGGTTACATTGTTAGAAGGAAATAGTTATAAATGGTATTAATATTTACCATCAAAACCAGTTGAGTAGCCAGCAATTTTATCAGGTGGGCCATGTCAGTGGTGGATTCTAGGTTTCTAGTTTGGGGGTAAAAATTTGACTGTTACATCTGATAAAAAATGTTGACCAGGAGCGGGTGGTGTTGTGGCATCAGCATGACAAGTTGTGAGCAGTAGCGGCGTTGGGTCATCAGTGGTTGAGCAGAGGGGGGAGGCATTGGGTCATCAGCAAAATCAAATCGTATAACTGGTTGACTGGTTCGCTTGGGGGGTGGCATAACCCCGGCTATGTCTCTGATTGGCCAGTCAGCAAAACATGGCAAGAACATTGACAAGCTATTTGGGGCAGCACAAATCCTGCAGGCTGGATTTGCATATCAAGTTAAGCTCCTCAGCCAAATGTTTTTGACAGGGTAATCAGCAAAATCACATTTTATCTAGTTTAAATTGGTTCCGAATGGCGTGCGTGGCCCAAAATAATATTACTGCTGCCCAAAAATTTCCAAAGCTGCCTGAATTTCCAAAAGCTGCTCCAATTTCGATGTGTTGGTGCAAACTCTGCCCTGACAAGATCTTGTAGAAACCTGCCACATTTTGCAGACTGACTGATTGAACCTGGTACATGATGCTTCGATGACTAATTTTGTAATTTTAATCATATTGCACTCTCTTATCATAATGCTTGACTTTTTTAATAAATTTAGTCCAAATGTTTTGTAAAGATGGCTTTCTGAGATCAGAATCTGCGTTAAGCAGAGCTTCTTGCGCTGGCCTTGACCTCACCACCCAATCATGCAATTCCTGTTGTCTGGCAGAATTTAGTGACAAAAGTTGTACATGCCCGACACCTGGACAAGGTCCGCCCAGCTCGCTGACATCACCTGGCCTCGAGTGCGACCGCTGCTGCCAGCCGCAGGCCATCCCAGTCAGGAGCAAATAGCAAGCGCTGAAGCGACTCGAACCCAGGCTGCCACTGCTGAGATAGGTCAGAAGACCAGCGCTCTCCCACTGAGCTACAGGGGCGGACAAATGTTTATAAGACGTTATTCAATCAAATATTTATAAGACATAATTTAAATACTTATAAGACGTTATTCAAATTTCAAGGAACATTTGGCACATTCATGGCAAAAAAGGTAGTACCTCAATTACTATTGTCAGATAAACCTTACAGGGAATGCCGAGTCAGTTTGGCATTAAATGATCAACACTGGACTTGCCATCAGGCATTTTCATGTCTTTGTATAGTAATAAAAAGTATAATGATTTGCAAATTAAGAACTTAACCAATCACAATTAGTTACACAATCGACTGATCCATCCTCAGCATAATCACTTCACTTTCAAGAGCATTAGTTGTACCAAATTTGTAAGCAACCAGCAAACACAAATGTGATTTTAAAAATCGTAAGTCTTAACAAAATCAACAATAATAGGCTTTCAATGAGTATCCTGACCTAAAAAGGACCTCTGGCACCATCGTTTGCATCGAAATATTGTCCAAAAGCTGTATGTCCGACCTTGCCAGTTGGTTCAGCATGAGAAATGCGACGCTTTTCGATGGCAAACCCCATATATTAGCATCACCATATTTAACAATTGTGAGAAAAAGATGAACTTACACACAAATGTGTTATCTTCTACATCACAGTTCCTTACCTTAAACTTAACCACATTACGAGAACCCGGGTATCTCTGTCACAAACACACCACCCGCCACACGATCAAGGCTCTTCTACGGCCTTGGATCAAGGCACACGAATCACGATCACAAAGGCATAAATTGGCGGCAAAACTAAGTCCGGAACAAAGATGGCTGCGCTTTCCGAAAGCGATGAACAATTTACGCTGCGACTTCGTAGTGACGCAGTGACTTCCGGTTGCATGGTGAGTTGATATTCCAGAATGTAACCAACTCATGTACAATTATTTTGGGTCGCTTAGGATATATCACATATAATGTTTCTAACCATTGTATGTTCCAAATTGATCACACCTCATGCACATGTTCGCCACCACCCTCCCCGAAAGTGTCGCGGGCCGGCACGGCACTCCTCAATAGGCGCATGGAGTAGCCAGGGGGGGCACGGGGGCATGGCCCCCCCTGAGCGAAATAAACCTTCACAACTCAAGATAGAATGACGATTCTCTGAAAACCCGACCCTCACCCCCGTCAGCACATCTGGCTGAGGGAGCAAACATGTGATTTCACACTAGATAGAATGAGATTCCGGCCCCCGCCAAAATCTTCGATCTTTTTCGACGAGGCTGAGCCAAAAATCCTGGGCTACGTGCCTGCACATAGGCGTAGGAGCGGGGGGCACGGCGCGCGCACTCTCGCACACTCTTCGGATTTCAATAATTCACGCCTATTGTACGTTGCCTGCGCACCAGAATCGACTTAACATCGCTCTTCTGCTCCCACTTCAACAGCACGCTTCTCACGCTCGCGCGACAGAATCATTCTGAAGTCGATTATTTTTCTATGCAACCCATAGGCGTAATGTTTTAATTCGAAATTTGTTGCCCCCCCCCCCCGGTGGCGGGCCTGGTGTTTATGCTTAACACGTTTAAAATGGGCGCAATTTTGGTAATTTCTGAGGTTCAAGAGGCAACTCCCCCACTCAAGAAGATGGGGGCAAACATGATTTGCCCCCCCCCCCTCCATATTTTTTAAGAGGAGGGTTTTCAAGAAGTTTGTTCGATCGTTTTTTCGAAAAAGGACCCGTGGGTATAAAAGTTGGAGGGCGCCCTCCTCAGATTCAGAGTGCATTTCTGGGTTCTGTCGGCGCATTATTAGGCGCATTCTCGACGAAAATAACCATGTTCTTTGATTAATTAAACGTGATTTTGCATAGAGACGCCTTCAGTGCCTGACATTTGTGTGGGCGGCTGCTGCTTACCAGTTGAAGCATCTTCCTTCCAAGTCAAGAAAGAGATTAATTGTGTGCATGTCTAATTGTCTAGTGCATGATAAGTGATAACACTGATGTTTGAAGGCATCAGGTGTATCCTGAGGCGCGTTATGGTCACTCCGGTGTATCCTGAGGCGCGTTATGGGCCCCTGCGGCGCCCAGATTGCGCCTTCGTTATTGTTGTTGAGGATTAGGCCGCAAAGCCTCTCGGGCTCACGCCTCACAGGCCACAGCGTCCAGTCCAATACTTTGGTGTCTTCTTTCTTCTTACCATACCACAGCTGTCTTCAGACTTTAAGCTCGGTCAAGATAGGGAGACTAAGCGGGGCCAAAGACTCGTTTTGATTGTCTTGGAGTCAATAAATCCTTACTTCAAAGCATCATTCGTTCACGGATTAACTGTATTTATTGCGTTCATTTCCATCGGCTTGTAACATTCACAATTCCATCAAACCAATCACCTGATATCAAGGGCGTCGCCACCAAATTTCGAGTGGAGGACATTGGGCAGTGTTTAGAACTTAAGAGGACCAGCCAGATGTCCCCCCACACACACACACTCCTGTAGAGCTCATGTTAAAATCCAGCTAATCTGGGTGCGAGGATGGAGCGATCCTGGGGGTCCGGTCACCGGGGAGGTGGCAACGCCCTGCCTGATAAAAAGAAAACGCAGGACGCATGCGTATAATTAAAACATCGAATGCATACCAAATAATAGTTAAGAAAATCGAGAAATGGTTTCATTCTTTAGAGGTTCAACGAAATTGAACACTTCGGGTTGACATCTTTCAAACACAAATATTACCTATTTGAGCACAGTGGAGCAAAGTATCCAGGAACCCTGGAATAAGACATATCTTGCAAAACGCCTAAAGAGCGTCCATTGGAGATAAGGCACTTCGGACCGTTTCCTGTATGTAGACATATATCACGTACCTACTGTCGCTTAGGTACATTTGCCGTCAGTCTAAAATCGCTGCAGATGATATTCGAGCAGACTGAAAACAGATGTATAAAAGGCGCGATGGTGGCACGATTGACAAAATCAAACGTCGAACCTAACAATTGTGACTTATCACAATAACGTGCCACTGTGAGTAAAAAAAAAATTGTATTGATATACGATGATAACAGTCTCACAGGCTTATGACTTTCTAAGACATTATTGTATATACGCTATATGACTGTCGCACTGGCGTGCGGGCATTTCATTCGTTGTACTCTAAAAATGCAGTCATTAACAATATTGATCTGACATAAGACATATACATTCATGACTCGCCATGTAACAATTGATGCTTTCAGCCGTGCAATACGCCACGAGACCCCACGAGTCAGCTGGCCAATGAACCTTAGTTTATCCGCGTCAGTTATGTGATCCTTTAGCAGACCCCCCCCCCCCAGTGTTTGGTTTTGTTCCCTTAGACATCGAATTTCTCGGCAAGTCGTCACGAACATACTTCATTGAACCATATTTGACGTAAGCAAGTTGAAACGGTGAACTAGTGTGACGGCGGCATTGTCCCAAGGAATATTGCCAAACCTTTTCAGAGCAAAACAACAACAAAAATTCGGGGCAATTCAAAATAACAATGCTTGCAAGTAAGCTGTTCCATGTAATATAACCATCAATTGGATTACGCATACAAGTTTACAAAGGAGCAAATGTGTAACAGTTCAGAACAGGTATGCGCATTGCACATACCAACTAATGAATCATCTAAAGACAGTATCATCACTTGCTGCTCCTGTTTTCTACTTGAGAAATAGCTGAACCCCAAGTCGTCAAACCAACTTCCACCATACCCTGAAACGAGAGCTGCCGGCCCAAATAGTTGCCAGTTTTCAATCCCCACCACTCGGTGGCAAGCGCGGACAGTGAATACCTGAGTACGTTAGCGATTACAACTGTTGTAGTGTTTGTATGCAGGCAACATGCCAGCAAGAATCTTATAGACCTGAGAGTGATGGCTGTTGTACCAGACCCCTGTACCAGCAGGGATATCGGACCTCCCCCCCCCTCCTCCAACAGGGACACCTGCATCGGCTCCCGCCAAGAGCGACCAGCGCCTTGGAAACCCGCTGGTCGGCACGAGCTAACCAGAGCCGGGCCGAGCTGCTTTACCGGGACACGTGGCAAACGAAAGGCCCGGCCACACCGGACAGCTAACGGGACACATGGCCGACGGCCGTACCAGCCGCCAGTCAATATCCGGATTACACCCCCGCTCCGCCCGCCGCCCCGTTCACCGCCTCCTCGACGTCGTCAGCTATGCTGAGTGTGAATACATTCTGGACGCGGTTGATGCCCGGTATCTGCATCTGTCGCAGATGCATGCTGGCCCCGTGTCGCCGGGACTCGAGGTACTTGTTGATGAATAGCTTGTTGAGCGCGTGCACATCCGCGTGGTTGGCGTATTCGGCGATCTGCGCGGATGGGTAACCGGATGAGAAATAATGGACAGATGCGGTTAAAAGGACTTCACTAGTGGTAAGTACCTCGATATTTTCACGATATTTGTGATGAAGCTTAATGATTCGGTTTGGAGCCATGATAAAGCAATGCTTATGTAGGTAAGCATTGCTTCATCATGGTTCGAAACCGAGTCAATAAACTTCACTGTTGACAATGAATCTATGTATGCCGATTACGAATAGAGCAGAAAAACATGGCATTATGCAGTGGAACTGGATAATGTCATGAACTGACATGAACCATGTATCGAGTTATGTCAAATATAAGCACATTATACCTCTCCTTCCAAAGCCTACCTAGTGAACACGTCATACGTACGGGCATCCAGCGGCAGTTTGTAAGCTCGCGGGTGCACATGCGGATCTCTGTGGAGAGTGGCCGCAGCAGGCAGATGAAGTAGAAGTCGGAACAGCCGTGAGCCGAGCCGTGCATGTGCCGGAACGCCAGCAGAGAGTCAAACTTGGCCTCCACGCCCGTCTCTTCCATCACCTCGCGGACCGCCGCAGTTGCCAGATCCTCTCCTGGCGGAGAAAATACGAGTGTCCAGAGACAAGGAGCACCATCGAACGGCGAGAGAAACCCCACTGCGATGGTTCCCAACGACGACCGAGGTCGGTATCACGGCGAAACTAGGACTCCCGTCTTCCCAGACCACATCTGATAACGTAGCTTCTTGATGCAAGCACAGCAGCGTCCGTATGTCGCCTGGACAGCTTAACAAAGTTGCGCAGTTAATATTCCACAATAAAAACAAACTGCGTTCATAACCCTTGGTGCTTTACTGGTCATTCCATCGCCTGATTTCACTCATGACACATGTACGAGTCTTATAAAGTAGTGTTCGTGGAACAGAGGCACCCCATAAACACAAGTTCAGCCTTCCACAATAAAATGTTTCAAATGTGAATTATTCAATCAAGTGAAATATGCAATATGCAACATTCTATAGCAAAATAGCAAAGCACCAAAGTTGATGCATGTGTGCAACAGTGTCAACGAAATAAACGCACTTACAAGCTGCGATGCGTGACAGATACAAATAGTAGTTCCAGGAATGATGTGTGATTTTGCACATTACACCAAAAAATAACACAATAAAAAGAAACTTCCGTTTATAAGGGTCAAACTGTTATGCCGCGGTGGTGTCCCAAGTGCGGTTAAACGACAAAATTATTCACAAAAGCAGCTGTATTCTGTCTTCAGCGTCAATACGCAACCTAAGTGTGACGTCATAAAAGTAGCATGGCATACTCAGCTGACGGTCGTAGTGTTAAAGGCCATAGGCCGTAAGTTGTTCCTCAATTCATCGGAAAACGGCTTAGTTCTTAGTTATGTGAGATACATCACGTTTATAGAAGGACTGTGGTCTATTTTTTGAAATAATAAAAAGATAGACTTATTGCAAAGAATGAAGCGAAATTAAGCTAAGAAAAGAACACTTACCTTTTTGGCCACTGTGACAAAATATTTCCTCACATAGCGTTTAAAATTGGCCAGCTGTTACTGCGCTTAAATGGACTCATATCATGTAATCGCTGTTGATTTTGTTCACCTTTCAGTTCATTTTGATTCATGCAATTACTTTAGATATAGCCCAATTAAATATAAAAAGGCAAATATAATCCTTCTTTTTGTTTTCCAGGAAAGTTGCTGACAAGTATGACGTTAATGAGTAATCACTCTAACAGCGAATTACGAAGCAGCGTTTAGCTTAAAACTAGCTTTAAATCTTCTTAATTAAATGATAAAAATTAAGACTGATCCATTTCGTGGCCTCTCAATGCTAAGCTGAAACTTCATTTAAACGGGGAAAAACGACTGTACTTTTTGTGGACTATGGCCTTACACTACGCAGTTCAGCTGAGTATGCCACGCCGTCAGCTGATTATATCAAATGACGTCCCGACTTAGGTTGCGTATTCGGTAGATATTAAAAGATAAGAACCAACGCAATACGCAACGCTGAAGATGTGACTACAAATCAATGACTACTCTTCAGTTAGAAGCTATACTACGACAATGACTTGATGTCGCCGCAACTACGGAGGCTATACGGCGCAATTACATAGATAATGAATATTACAGTTGTCAACTTTATGTATCCATATACTTGGACACTTCCACGTAATATGTCGACCGTATGTTCACCATGCAACAATAGTAACGACAAACTGAGGATATTACACGCTTTCGCTAGTTTTCGCACACGCACAAAAAAGAGGACTTTCAACAAAAATCGGCATCACATTGTTTTTCCATAAACTCAAGTGAAACTAGAGCTTATAACGCAATTATATCCACGTGATAATATAACTTTACTATCTAAAGAAAGGTTTGTCTGTCATTCTGTCCGTTTTGCTTTTTTGGTTGGTTTAGGAGAGAAACCGCTTTCGGCCCAGTCGGTGCCAATGCGCAGCCATGGGTGAAGGAGAAGGGGTAAAGGCGTCAAAAATGAACCGCTTGACCGGGCAGCCGCCCCATGAACAGCCCTTCCCCGCAGGACGAAGCTGCGAGGAGGGCCCACGCCATGAACGACGGCCACCACTCCCGGGACGGCTCAAGGGCCGTCACTTGCCCGGTGGCCAGCGACCACCAGACGCCGAGTAAACGTCGCGTGACAGGGATAGAGGACCGGGCAGTCGGGAGGAGTTAAAAGGTGGATTGTTTTTGTGGCCAAACTAAATTTTTTCCTATACCTAGCATATTACGACACGTTATGTAGTTTCACCACATTAGCAATTGAATAGTATCTAATTAAACCATTTGCAGATCGCATGACAACATGTGTTTGCAATATAATTCTGCTCCCTACATTTCCCAAAATCAAACCGTCCTCCTACAAGTAAAGATAATGTCTGACTGTGTTTAAGAAAAAATTAAACACGACAACAAACTCCCCGATATACCGCCGTCCGCCCTCTGATGAGTGGAACTTGAACTATACGCAACCAGCGTGGCACGGGTTGCGGCTTGTGCACACCTGCGCCACTTGTTTTTATAAATGCGCACATCAGCGACACCTATAGCACGGAGAAGACGTTAAGCAGTAAACGTAAAAAATATAGCCGTTCGCACCGAATTTAAAAGTCTTTAAGTCACAAACCATGATCCCTTGACGGGTGAGTACCTCGGTAATATGACGAGAAAAAAAAACGTAAAAATGCAGTCTGTATGCATAGATCCAATGTCCTAGGATTCAGTATTTTGGGTGTAAAACCCTACAATATATAATATTCCACTCCTTTTGCCCTATTTGAAGGGCTATTTTCCACTCTTTTTCACTTTTGAGATTATTTTTTCACTTATTTATTTCAATATGTAAACAGCCAGAAAAATGATCAAGTTTTGTTTCAGAGCAAAATAGGTAAATCCTTGAAGAAAGCTCTTTATAAGGTATAATTGTCCACTCTTTTTCCTGATTCTCAGTCTGAATTTTCCGCTCTGCACCCTGGCTTCAAAGCAATCCTAGGACACTGCATAGATCGTCCAGCGGAGCGGACGGGTTAGCACAAGTGATATGCTATTCCCAAACTTCGAATCTTTCTCGGCTAGAAACATCATTTATCAGCGTGATTTTCGCTAGTATTGAGCTCTTGGATTCTATTCTCTGCCTCGCCGAGTAGCGTCATCTCACCTGGCTCTACAAAGCCGCCGGGCAGCTTCCAGTGCGGGTGTTTGTAGTACTTCTCCCTGACCACGAGCACCTCGTCGCGGTCCTCGGCGATCACCATACCGCCGACGCCCACCATCGAGTGCGCGTACGGCGGGATCTGGTCGGTCTCGTGGCGCGGCAGCCAGCGCACCAGCATCACGAACTCACGCCGTGCGTGGTGGTAGACAAACTCGTGCTGCGTGCACACAGACGAACCGATGGGCGTCAAAGGGCATCATACTATCCGATAAAAAAAGGCATTGGGTGATGTATATACCGCTGGAAAGAGGCGCATCCATTAACCGTCGAGTAATCCGTATCAAGTATACAGATTAGTCAAAACCTTTTTGAAAGAAAATCATTTATGCAATAAAATCAGCTATAGGCGATTGACAGGAGGGGCAAACCGTCAAGCAATGCTAGTGCTGGCAATACTTATTTCAGTACACATTAATATGGACTCGGTAAAAGACACTTATTTCGTTTTAATATATATGTCATGCCATAGAAGACCTTTGTTATCAGATCCGTATTTTGAACAGCATTATATAATTCGGGGCTTCGTGCTGGACCTTTTCACTAGAGCTGGTGGCTCAGTTTCACTGCCGTTACCTTCACAAGAACCGGGACGAACTCTGAATGACCAATGTTGACGCGGAACCAGACTCCGCGAACACCTTCAGTCGTCCATTTTTCCAGGGAAGCTGTGACAAAGCGTGCCCACACATGGTCAGGGAATTGTCGAAGAGTGTATCTCCCTTATCCTAAACCCCAAAGAAGCATTACAATGTGAAACAGACAACTACTGATTGACACTCGTCCTTCATTATTCCAGTCTATAGTAGGCATATCATTGTCGTTATGTAATAGTATCGATATAAGCAAGGCTGCGGAGTCGATCGATTTTGAGGTAACTCTAACTCCGACTCAGATTCCGACCCTCCGTAGCCGACTCCGAGTACCAAATCAACTCCGACATTTTATCAGCTGAAGCCATTAGTCAACAAGCACAAAAGAAACCATCCGTAGCAAAAAAAAAGAGAAAAAAAATCGAGATTGGAGCTTATTTGAAGCTCATTTGAATATATGTAGTAGTTAAATAAAATGCACATACATATTTTGAAATTCCGGATATCCAAAAGTGTCACGTGTTTTAAGCATTTTCAAGTGTCACGATTTATAAAAATAATGAGCAGTTAGTCAATATAGTGATATACGGCCCAATACCCATACCAGTAAAAAGCATTGAATCCCCTAATTAAAATTACTTGTGATAGAACAGTCCTAAAAATAATTAAAAAAAGATCAGTATTATTTTCCGTCATTACCTGTGAGCAGCTCCTCGAAACTGTTGCCCTGCAGGACCGTCTCGTGTTGGAGATCAACCAGCAGTCCGCCGTAGCGGTCCGGGTGACCCTGGAACGTGTCTGCGGCGCTCATGGTGGTCGGGCGCGGCCGCTGTTGTCCGGCTGACTTCGACCGCGGAACTGGGACACCGTCCGGCTGCTCAGAACGTGCGACTTGGTCACACACGTAGGTACGATGCTACAGAACCGCCCACAGGCCAGGTGCACGCGCCGTACTTAACAGCAAACACCGGTCAACAAGGCGACGTGGATGGATATGAAAGCATAGAAAACAACAACATTGATTCTGTGGGAAATTATGCCATAAATCATAGTTTATACAGTGTGATAGATTGCATGGAGCCGTATTCAACACAGAAAGCATCAACCGTAACAGTGGGATTCAGCGAAACAGTTGCCTCGTTTTCGAAACATCTGATATAAATGAAGTAGAATAGAGTTGCATGTGTTTGGCCCTGACTAAGTTCTTTATCGCATATTAAACCAGCCATATGCAAACTCACACTATGGTGTCTCGTGGAAAAATGACGTCCTCGTATTAGGGGTCGGGCAAGATAACGTGCAAAAAGCGAATTGAGTGACGGAAGTGCTGGGCATTGTGCTATCTTGACTGCATAGTTCATTGCATTAGGTTCGGATCGCCCCCGATGCCACTCACGCTCAAAAGTAGGTCGCTGAATCCAGTAGCTTCCCTGTGGATAAGGAACTAAGATCAGCTACGATGTTTAGTGGAAATGCGATTTGTGGTATCGGCGTACGACACTTTTTGGGTTTTAGCCGACATTTTTGCCGAAACCAAATGGGCTTGCATGATACCTTACTGATACCTACCTTCAGCCAAAGTTACAATCGTCAACAAAAACTATTTTTAGTGCATGGCCGAAGACTGTTTTCCCATTGACCATGTGCTTAAAGGGAGTATGCCTACTCACATTGGTCATGTGAAGTTGTTGACACTAGACTGTAGAACAGATTTTTCTGAATTTAGACATATACTTCATTTCCCCAGATTCACTTTAGTTGCTGAGATATTTCAAGGTCGCCAATCACATACTGG
>VOPJ01011732.1:0-24269 GCA_014673585.1 Semibalanus balanoides
TCCATCCATCCATCCATCCATCCATCCATCCGAACGTTCTGATTTTGATAAGAGTAATTTCATGAAAGGTTATTAATTGTTTTCTGCGAGTTCCTGCTGGTAGATAATGACCTTTCTCTTAAAAGCAGTAAAAATACTGTTTTACGCTCTGCTTATGAGCCACGGGGTCATGTTTTGCGCTTTGTTAATTTACCTGACATGACCTCAGATTTATGAATGGTTTTGACACCTAAACACCTTCGAAGGTTTTCAGAGGTGTCCCAGTTTGCAGTGATACGATGCTGTCCGATGTTTTCTGCATATTTTGTCACAGCAACGCTGGTGAATGGTTGCTTTATCGCCGGTCGCACCGGTGTCGCCATCCCACGTCAGGCTGCAAGAGACCGGCCGGTCCGCAATGCCGAGCGGCAATAACTCTTGGGTATTTTCTCTATTATTGCCACGGCCGTTATAAATATTGCGATAAATTTTCCTTAAAGTGTCCACACGTCTTTCCTTTACTGGAAATTCACGCCATTAGGCGCCCCACAGTCGCTGACCAACCAATTTAGGAAGATATCGATCTTGTAGTAGAGACAGAAGACCGCCATCCGAAAGCAGGCGGCGTAGGCCGTGGCTCACTGCCGGCTTACTGGAACGTAGGGCCATTGACCGCGTGAGACTCTGAGCTTGGTGTACAGGAAATTTGAGCTGCTGGTCTGGGACAGACGTTCAAGGACGCAGGAGGAACCGGGGGAGGGGGCGGGGGGGGCAGAGGGGGCAGCCGTCCCCCCAACATTGTCATATTTTAACATTACGCCTATGGCGTTGCATGGAAAGAATCGACTTCAGAAAGCCTCCGCCCCCCCCCAACCTTCGGACAACTCTGGCGCCCCTGCGGACGTTGGTATCCGGTGCCGGTCATGCCGAAAACGACTCTAATGACTATTGCCTCCCTTAAGCTACTGTCAAAGGCGTAGGTTTTCCAGAAAAGTTGGGGGGCTGAGCTAGGAAAAATCGCTCAAAGTTCCATCAAAATCCACAAAAATGCATGTTTCTCCCCGGATTTGACCCACTTCCTCGTCTAAGCTGGGGGAGGGGCTAAAGTCAAGTTAGGGGAGGCTGAAGCCCCCTCAACTGAATAGGAAACTACACCCCTGGCTACTGTTCTAAAACGGCAATGAAGCGCTGCGAACGATCAAGTCATTCTAGTTCAGTGGTTCCCAGCCCTCCCGACACAATTACCCATTTTCAGCAGTCAGAGGTCACCATTGCCCCACCCTTCAAAATTTACCCCACCTGATTTATCAAAAATAGTGTCGTTTTCCAAAGTGTTGGTTGCACCTGTTTACCCACCCTTCTATCGAAGCGTCGCAACTCGCAATGCAAACAATGGCTGAGAGCACACATGTATTTATTCCCTTTTCGTCACAAATTTCTCATTTCTGTGATTCGTTGCTGCAAAGGCGCCCCGAAAAGATATATTGCTATTCGAGGGCTGCATCAAAGCTGTCTTAGCGTAACATTTATGGTTCAACTTCACTGGCCTTCGTCACCCCCGCAGAATGGCTCCGTTACCCCAAATGTGGTCATGACCAAGTCATGACCCACCGTTTGGGAACCAGTGTTCTAGTCGATGTCGGAAGCTAGTTCCCGTTGAAATATAACCCTTGTTTACTTGGTCATCTCCTGGCAAGGCACACCTGGCTGACATGTAGATTCAGGTGGGCGTTCTTATCTACTGCCTTGTCTTGCAGTGTTGCACTGCTTTAGCTAAACCAATGCACTGCTAACGTTAAGCCGAAAGTGGAAAAAGTGGAAAAATTGCCAGCAACGGTTTTTGTGGTTTAATTATGAATTTGTTGCTCTGTCGGAATTATTGATGCGGGGACGTGGTTTTATTTAGCTCCCACTTAAGGAAACATGTATAAATCCAAAATCTGTCACATTTAATTGGTGGTGTGGGGCACATGTTCCAAATGAAGTCAGCTATTTTCTCAAACCAAACATACACCTGATGAAACTGAACCAAAATTGCATTCTCCCAGAATGCACTTAAACTGAGTCCTTCCCGGAGACGATTGCTTTGAAAGACGCGACACCAGGCCAACTTTGCCAATTTCGCCGTCGATATCCATTTCGACCGACAGGATAACTCAGTCGGTGGCGGCGGGCGGCGGCGGTGGCGGCGGTGGTGGCGGCTCGGCGGCCGAATTTCATGGTAGCCGGCGACGCAGGCTGGCTGCCGATTATACAGCGGCCGGGCCGGCCATATTAGCGGCCGCTGGTGATGGCCCGGATCCGGTCTGTGCTTCAGCTGTCACCGGCCGCCGGCAGCCGCCCGGCAAATATTACACCGGAGCCGCCGGGCCGGCTCTGCCCGGGACTCGGCCCGGCCGCGGCCACGGGCATCACTGCGGACACCGGCAGCCAGTTATGACAACTAAATGCTCGTTTTTGTCCATATTTGCCAAAAACTGTATCAATACATTTTACATCGGCGAGTTTGAAAGAGCCAGTGCATTAAAATCAAGGCAAACTCTGACCAGCGCCTGCAGAGATCAGCGTCTGACTAGCACCTGCAGAGACCAGCCCTCTGACCAGCGCCTGCAGAGACCAGCCTCTGACCAAGCCCTGCAGAACCAGCCTCTGGACTAGCACCTACAAAGACCAGCCTCGACCAGCACCTGCAGAGACCGCCTCTGACTAAGCACCTGCAGAGACCAGCCTCTGACCAGCGCCTGCAGAGACCAGCGTCTGACCAGCGCCTCAGAGACCAGGCGTCTGACCAGCACCTGCAGCAGACCAGCGTCTGACAGCACCTCAGAGAACCAGCGTCTGACCAGCCACCTGCAAGAGACCAGCCTTCTGACAGCGCCTGCAGAGAGACCAGCCTCTGACCAATCAATCTGCAGAAAGACCAGCGTCTGACAGCACCTGCAGAGACCAGCCTCTGACCAGCATTCTGCAAGACCCAGCGACCTGACCAGCACCTGCAGAGACCAGCCTCTGGATCCAGCATCTGCAGCAGACCAGCCTTCTGACCAGCACCTGCAAAGCACCAGCGTCTGACCAGCATCTGCAGAGACCAGCGTCTGACCAGCACCTGCAGAGACTAGCCTCTGACCAGCATCTGCAGAGACCAGCGTCTGGCCAGCACCTGCAGAGACCAGCATCTGGCCAGCACCTGCAGAGAGCAGCGCCTGACCAGCCTCTGACCAGCACCTGCTGAGACCAGCGTCTGGCCAGCACCTGCAGAGACCAGCCTCTGACCAGCACCTGCAGAGACCAGCGTCTGACCAGCGCCTGCAGAGACCAGCCTCTGACCAGCACCTGCAGAGACCAGCCTCTGACCAGCACCTACAGAGACCAGCATCTGGCCAGCACCTGCAGAGACCAGCGTCTGGCCAGCGGTGACAGCGGCGCCGGCCGGCTTCAGCCTGTATTATCCTGCTCTTTCATCTCGGTTATGTCTAGTTATTAGCCAGCGTCGCACTTGACACGCCCTCTTTCAGAGCTGGCGGCACTAATCTGGGCAGAGGAGGGCTGCAGTGGCTGCATTGGAGGGCTGCAGAGGAGGGCTGCATTGGAGGGCTGCAGAGGAGGGCTACAGAGGAGGGCTGTAGAGGAGGGCTGCAGAGGAGGGCTGCAGAGGAGGGCTGCAGATGAGGGCTGTAGAGGAGGGCTGTAGAGGAGGCTGCAGAGGAGGGCTGTTAGAGGAGGGCTGTAGAGAGGGCTGCAGAGGGAGGGCCTGCAGAGGAGGCTTGTAGAGGGCGGACTGTAGAGGAGGCTGCAGAGAGGGCTGCAGAGGAGGGCTGCAGAGAGGCTGCAGAGAGGCTGTAGAGGAGGGCTGTAGAGGAGGGCTGCAGAGGAGGGCTGTAGAGCAGGGCTGTAGAGGAGGGCTGCAGAGGAAGGCTGCAGAGGTGGACTGCAGAGGAGGGCTGCAGAGGAGGGCTGCAGAGGAGGGCTGCAGAGGAGGGCTGCAGCGGGACAGGGGGTGCAGGAGCGTCGGGGGATAACTTGTGTGGTATCTTGGCGCTGGATCAGAAGTCCGACAAAGCCCCGCTGGATTAGTTGTCTGACCTGCCTACCGGACCACCGGGATCTGGGACTGACTGCCCGTATCAGAGAACGTTATAATGGATTGTCATCTGAACCGTCATTCGATAGTAGCCAAGGAAGGTTGATCTCACACATACGTCTGACCTGATTAATGTCGTTGAGATGATGTATGTACAGTCGGTCTATTATGTATCTTCCCTTTTTTCTAAACTTCATCTAATTTCACTTCTGTGTACATGAAGGACTTATAGAAGGGACCATGGTATAGAAGGGACCATGTGGTACCTACCTAGGTAGGTACCACATGGTCCCTTCTATAAGTCCTTCATGTACACAGAAGTGAAATTAGATGAGTTTTAGAAACTAAAAACGGGAAGATACATAATAGACCGACTGTACATATACATACATACCTACATGAGTGTGAATTAGGATTTGTATTGTTTCACTCATTAATACTTTGCTTCCAGTAGTTAGTATGGCTTACTCCTCGGCGGGGGCTTCTTTGCCTCACAAACAATAGGATCGTGAGTTATTTTAAACTGTGTGTCATCATCCGGCCTACTTTGTAAAGGTCATTGCTAAATGCTCAGAAGCGTCTAATTAGCGTTGGTCAGTGTCCTTAAAGGTTGTGCTTTGCTCGCGTCATGGCACGACACCCTCGGAAACCAATCATCGTCTTTTAATTGGCTGCTTGCCATTTGTTGGCTGCTCTTTATACGCCCACCAGTATTTTCTTAGAAGTCTTTGATCTTTCATGGTTCGATATTCAGTGAAACACCAGACACGTTATCAACATGTGCCATCTCCCTTTATTTAGAAGGCCAAAGGTAACGTTTCATAATCTTTAAATCGAAGTCAGGATGTCAATCACCGTGTTGTTTTATGTTCAAAGTGAGTTTACATTGATTTAAATTCCAAGGGCTTCGCCACGGTAGGGGTGGTGGCGGGACGTGTTCTCCCATTCTTGAGCCAAGGGAGACGAATTTTCCCCCAACGTTCACCTGACAAATAAGTGAAATAACTACATATCAACATGTTTTCAGTTGGAATCATTATTTGTTATCTCTCCCCTGTTCAGCAAGCTTTCACAGACGCTCTACCCCAGCATCCGCTCAACAGCATTTCACTGACGCTCCACACTAGAGGTGAACTACACGGTTAAACAAATTGCAACCGCAACCACCCGGAACCGTGGGGACCAAATCCCTAGCCGACCGTAACCGTAAGGCTCAAATCCGTAACCGCCCGTAACCGCAGCAAACAAATTTGGTAACCGCCTGTAACCGCATGTATTTACAAATTGTTTGCTTTTCAAAACGTAACCACCGTACCTGTTGAATGTTCAATAACCGTGTCATTTTTAGCGTGACAAGTCATAACTGTAAAAGAGCAATTGGTGAAGTAGGTAAAATGCATGGAGACTGAAGAGCTTCAGGAACGCAAGAGCTCAAATAGGTACGTATGTATGTACATTGTACATGCTCACAAAAATGGGATAATAATCATGGTAACATAACTTTGGTGTAGCTTTCATGCCGTTCCCAGGGTAGTTTCTGTGCTGATGCCTATTCGAATTTTGATTGAACGAAAAATGCTTATGTGATGAGTGACAGAATTATATTTTCTGCTAGATCTACGCAATGACATTTTTAGCCCTCATCAGTGTAGATATTTACGTGACCGTGTAAGGGGGACGGCCCTCTGGCGTTCCGCCCTAATTGAGCTTGAGCTTCGATTTAAAAACGAGCGTGTTGCTGGTGACGAGAGGAAGCCGTTGTTACCCGTTTTTGAAGTCCTGTCCCACATAACACACCTACGTGGTTACCATTTGCGCTTAAGATGGGCTACGTGGGCTCACATGGGCATGGGCTTGCACATGGGATTGGCATGTGTCCCATGTGGACTGAGGTGGGCAAACGTGAACATGGGAATGACGTGGGCATACCCATGTGGGTTTGAAGAGGTTAGAGGGTGGGGTGCCAGCCCATATGGTAACCATGTGGAAACCTCTTCCAAAACCATGTGGGCACCATGTTGGAAAGGTGGGCTAGCCCTCATGATGAAAATATGGTTACCATGTGTCTGTGTTATGTGGAGTGTCATTAAGTGACCTCTGATGTCATGTCGATGACCCGGATGTCATCAAAATCGTCAATGCATCGAAATTGAAGCTAATAAAGAATCGTGAATGAGCACATCGTTACGCAAAATAGGTGCTTAATTTGAATTCAGCGTCACAAAATGTCCTCAAGATTACCCAATTCCCCAAAAAAGTTCATCTCAAGTCATCTGAGGTCAGTGACCTCGGTTGACCTGTGAAAGGGAATGACCCCAGTGGAATATGTAATAATGTAAAATGGATGCCAAATTAGAAATCAGCGTCACCAAATGTCCTAGAATCTGCCAGAAGCAAAAAAGTCATCTCAGGTCATCGGAGGTCAGTGACCTCGGTTGACCTCTGAAAAGGTCAACCGAGGTTATGATCACGGTGGTATTAATAAATGTGACCTGTTAACACCTGTTAATATGCTTCTGAACAACAAACACTCGCATCGATACTACGGGACGTCAGTTGGGCCTGACATGACCTTGAGAAACAGGTTATAGGTCACAGGTCATGAAGGGTAGAAGTTAAAAATTTAGAGTATGTGTATAACTGTTCAAAAGTAGGGTACTTAAAGTGGCATTGCAATCGGTTAAAAAATATGTGAGTTATTCTCGAAAAACCGAGGGGATGGCATCACTGGTGAAGGTTAATGTTTAAGTTTTGACGTCAAATTCAGCCGCAGAATAATATCAACGCAATCGTAACCACCCGTAACCGTAATTTCATGCCACCGCAACCACCTGCAACCGTAACTGCCCGTAACCGTGACCTTGAGCGGAAAACGCAGCTGTAACCGCCCGTAACCACCCGACTGTGCATTGACTCCACACCCATTCCCCCCGGTCAACAACTTTTGTTCGTGACTCTCCACCCCTCCCCTGTACCCTCCCCCTCTCCTCTATCCACCCATCCCTTATCAACAACTTCTCGCTGACGGCATCCCCCCCAATTTCACAAACGTGGTGGAGCCCCTGCTGTAGAAATCGGAAGACATTTTCCCCAATAAGTAGTTTTATTTTGTCTGGCCTGATATCTACACTCTGTAGCTCACTGCCTTGTCTTGATGTCCTTACGGTTTTATGCATCCAATAAACGTTGCCAGATACCTGTCGCTGTATCAGGCATCCGTCTTTCCCGGTAGAGGGCAGCGCGGCCGCGACTCAGAAACACACCATTGAAGTGCGGTCCGACGGTTAGCAGACGGCAAATTGGCTCGGTGCGGCACAGCTCGGCTGACGGCCGGCGGAAAGCCGAGACGCGGCGGCAAATTACGGGCTCGAATAGGCGGCCCGCCCGGCTGGCGGTGACACGGCGCGCCGTCCGAAGCCCGCCAGCCGCAGCCGGCCGCCGACGGCGACCGTGTGCCGTGATTGCCGTCATCACAACACCGGCAAACAGACGCCCCGCACCGCCCCGCACCGCCCCGCACCGCCCCGCACCACCGTGTGCCACGTCAGTAGGTACAGAAGGTACCGGGACCCTGCCACACAGAGCCACACAACAGTACCTGAATGCTGGAGCTGTAAAGGGAGTAGGCAATCTTACCTTCCCACATAACCTTTTTGCCGGGGACGTAAGTAAATGTTTGACCTTCTGATCTGCCTTGCCTGCACGGACTTGTTTTTTTTTTACTCGACCTGACCTACATAACCTCAAGTGATCTGAGTGATTATGTGATCTGTCCACAGAAGTTAAATGCCACCGTGGTATCACATGTTTATCGCCTATGAATGGCCCACCTCTGAACATGAGCCATCTGGGATAAACGTTTCAGGCTTACATATATAAAAGATCATGAGAAAGAGTCTTGATATAGCCGCCGTGAACAGACAGGCATTGCGCCTTGATGAGCCTGGCGGTATTCCCAAATACTGGTAGGAACCGTCCACCTCCACATATTTACTATGCACTGCCTCACTGATGCATTCGGATACATGCTCTGCTTGCTGAGTTGAAAGCGGAGAAGAATGGAGTCCTTTAAAACTTTAAGTGCTTTGTAGCGCAGCACTGCCTCTCCATACGAGCAGGTGCTCTCAGATTTGAGCACTTCTTGTTTGCTTTACTTTCAAAAGCTTGGTGGCCGTGTTTTCAAAGGATTTTGCAAAGTATCTCCTACTTCGTTGAGTGCACTATGTGCGCGCATCTAATTTCCGCCGTGGTAAGCTGGAATTTCTCATCAGCAGGGCTGAATATTGCACCGGGATAGCCGTATGGAAATACGCGGGACGTGCGAACCGAATTTCACTTGGCGCTAGAAGGTATGACCAGTATTAATTGGACCACTCGGTGCTAACGGCTGCAATGCCCCGGAATGGCACCTGCACTTCAGTTGAGGGTGAGGCAACTTATGCTAATTTGCCGTTAATATCCATGCCATAGCTTACTTGATTGCATATCTTGAGCCGAACCAGAGGTGTCCGTATTAATAATTTGTGAAAGCAATTATATGGTGAATGACCATGCGATGCCTACTGATGTTAAATGTATCACATGGCCAGTAACGCAGTATCACATACATGTATAATACAAATGGCAAAGGACCTTGAACCGTTCAGCATATGTCAACGTCTCATTATTGGCTTTTGTTGATGTGCCGCAAGGCTGGACACTGTAATGTGTTACATTCCTGGGAAAATGTTACCAAAACATCTCTCCACTAATTGCCTATAAAACATGCATGCTGACCGGCTGATCGTGTTGGCGCTCTCCGTGTTGTTAACGTTTTATGCTTCATGGAGTGACGCAGATCGACTAGCTGGTCGTACTCGTACAACATCCTGTGTTAGTAGAATTTCGCTAGTTGTTGACCATTGAGCAAAGAAGGGCTGTTGTGATATTTCAGAAAACGGAAAGTCAATGTTTCATTCAAATTGATATTAGAGCATTGTGTCAATTACTTCTTGATACCCATTCAATATAAGTACTCATCTAGTCTTCTTTTACTTCTGTGAAATTATTTTGATCGAGCTGAAGTTCAACAATGAACACAAGTGGCTAAAATATTTATATTTCTTGTAAAAATACATATTAGAACTGACAATTTGCAAACAGTTCCCCCACTTTTGCTATTCAGCTTAAATACGTAAAGGGACGCTGCCACTTTTGGATGATATCGCAACAAACGGCTTAAGTAAGTCTTAAAGACCACTTATTATTTTAATTGCCACCAAAGGAGCAATGCAAATAAAAAAATAAGTTATTATAAGAATGAAAAACACAGTTTAAGATTTCTACTCACCACTACATATCTATAGGGATGCGTTTGTTCAAGGTGTGGACATGGCCGCGAATTGACAACCGTCAGGGCTGACACTAATTTGCAATTAGATGAGACGCCAACCGCGCAGTGCTTATACATTATGGTTTCCTGTAAAAGGACACTGCACCTTAACATTAATATTTGAGTTTGAGATAGCATTTTTCCGTGCTTGGCATTGAATTATGTATGGTAAATATTTAACAACCACGAGGTCGAATCACAAAGAAATTTGAGTTAGGTTTTGACAATCTGCAAATGGGGTCCCAGTTTATTTGAAGCGGTGACCCTAAGCCGATGTCGTTTGTCTCTCTTTACCAAATGTTGAATTCATAGTCGATTGATTTTACCTTGGCCATACATTAGCCATACAATAGTCATACATAGGCAGCGTGAAGGTTTTCTCTATTTTCCCCCCCCAAATCCTTCATATGAACGTCATCACCAAATATTAAAACTTGTTTTTTTTATTAACTTGAGCACTGTTTGTGAAGAAACAATGTCTAATCGTGTTCGGCAGCAATTACTTTACTATTAAGCCCACAAGTAGCGTACATTTGAGAACTTTTGGGAAGGGGCGTGCCCTTTAACTGCGAAATCGAATCTTGGCGCCCTTGAGCTGTTTGCCATGAAATAGGGGCGTAGCTACTCCCACACATTTGTTGGGCTAAGCTGGGAAAAATCGTTTTAAAGTACTAGCAAAGTCCACAAAAAATATATTTCTCCTGGATTCGACACACTTCCTCGTCCAAGTGGGTAGGGGGGGGGGGGCTGAAGCCAAGTTAGGGGACTGAAGCCACCTCAACTGGATAGGAAACTACACCCCTGCATGGCAATTGACAACGTCTGAAACAAACTCACATGGTGTTCTCTATCTGGTATCTCCGGAATCGGAGAACCAATCATCAGCAAGAAACCTTGTTCGGAAAGCAAAGCTTTATAAATGGGGGAAAATCAAAATCCCTTCGGAAAAATCAAAATCCCCTCGGAATAAACATTAATCCCTTTATAATTAATATTTTCTTTAATACAACTATTGGGCCTGAATCAGGCATGATACTATTTTTTATTTTTTATTACAAATTTCGACAGAATGCTTAAGCAAAAAATACTACTTTGTGACTATTCAAAATTGTTGCACAACACTGCAATTGATTGAATTTTGTACGTAGTGGTGAGTGAACTCGTCAAGGTCATTGGCTGGAAGAAAACCGAACCTTGAAAGACGATATTGGGCGAGTGGCGGCGAATTTCGAAGCATGGACCTCATGGTGTTAATCAGATGTGACTGCTCCTTAACATACCAAATTTTACATGAGAGAGACAGTGTCCCTTTAAGTGTAATGACTTCTAAGTTCGAGGGTTCGTCAACTCTGTTCAATGAATGACTTCATGAAAGATATATTAAGAAGCAGAGAGTGCCGTGGGAAGCTAGCTTACCACCCTAAGCTCTGGTGTCAGCAGACTGCAAAACCTGGCAGGGTAAGGTACGTCCTGGTTTGATCATGATTGTTCGGTCCGGTTCCCGTACAGTCCAAAAGGGATGTAGGAGCGGCACATAATGTGTGTGTGTGTGTGTGTGTGTGTGTTTGTTTGTGTGTGTGTGTTGTGTGTGTGTGTGTGTGTGTGTGTGTGTGTGTGTGTGTGTGTGTGTGTGTGTGTGTGTGTGTGTGTGTCGGGGGAGGGGGGTTAGTGAAACTTTGATCTCGTTTTGAGAGAAACCCAATCCCTGTGTAAGCTATCGTTACCGATTTGTGTTCTTCTCGTCTTGGCGAACCTTTCGTCATTAACAATTTTCCTCAAAGCAAAATGCAATGTTTTAGCAAAACATGACTGAAACGTGAGGTTCCATGACACCCGCTGTTTTAACGCCAATGCAGTGCGACCCACTTCGGTCCGGTCATGCTTGGTCCGGTTCGATTCGATTCGATTCGATCCGATCCAGCTCTGTCTAGTTATGTCCAATCGGGTGCTGTCTGTTTCGGTCTGGCCGGTCCGTCTCTAGTCTCCTCCGTCTCGCGTCGCTGTGGTCTGGTCGGTCTGTCTCGCGTCGCTGTGGTCTGGTCGGTCTGTCTCGCGTCGCTGTGGTCTGGTCGGTCTGTCTCCTGTCGCTGTGGTCTGGTCGGTCTGTCTCCTGTCGCTGTGGTCTGGTCGGTCCATCTCCTGTCGCTGTGTTCTGGTCGGTCTGTCTCGCGTCGCTGTGGTCTGGTCGGTCCGTCTCGCGTCACTGTGGTCTGGTCGGTCCGTCTCGCGTCGCTGTGGTCTGTGTCGGTCTGTCTCGCGGTCGCTGTGGTTGGTCGGTCTGTCTCTGTCACTGTGGTCTGGTCGGTCTGTCTCCTGTCACTCGTGGTCTGGTCGGTCCGTCTCCTGTCGCTGTGTCTGGTCGGTCTGTCTCCTGTCGCTTGTGGTCTGGTCGGTCTGTCTCCTGTCGCTGTGTTCTGGTCGGTCGTCTCCTGTCCTGTGGTCTGGTCGGATCTGTCTCCTGTCGTGTGTCCTGTCGGTTTTCTGGGTTTTTTCCTTTTTCCCTGTACTGTGGTCTCGTCGGTCTTTGTCTCGCGTCGCTGTGGTCTGGTCGGTCTGGTCTCCTGTCCACCTGTGGTCTGGTCGGTTCTGTCTCCATGTCGCTGTGGTCTGGTCGGTCTGTCTCCTGTCGCTGTGGTTCCTGGTCGGTCTGTCCTCTGTCGCTGTGGTCCTGGTTCGGTCTGTCTCGCGTCACTGTGGTCTCGTCGTCCTGTCTCGCGTCACTGTGGTTCTGGTCGGTCTGTCTCCTGTCGCGTGGTCTGGTCCGGTCTGTCTCGCGTCACTGTGGTCTGGTCGGTCTGTCTCGCGTCGCTGTGGTCTGGTGGTCCGTCTCGCGTCGGCTGTGGTCTGGTCGGTCTGTCCTCGCGTCGCTGTGTCTGGTCGGTCTGTCTCGCGTCCGCTGTGGTTCCTGGTCGGTCTGTCTCGCGCGCTGTGGTCTGGTCGGTCCCTGTTCAGCGTCGCTGTGGTCTGGTCGGTCTGTTCTCGCGTCGCTGTGGTTCTGGTCGGTCTGTCTCGCGATCGCTGTGGTCTGGTCGGTCTGTGCTCGCGTCGCTGTGGTCTGGTGTCGGTCCATCTCCTGTCCTGTGGTCTGGTCGGTCTGTCTTCGCGTCGCCTGTGGTCTGGTCGGTCTGTCTCGCGTCGCTGTGGTCTGGTCGTCCATCTCCTGTCGCTGTGGTCTGGTCGGTCTGTTCTCGCGCCGTTCGTTGTGGTCTGGTCCATCTCCTTGTCACTGTGGTCTGGTCGGTCTGTCTGCGTCGCTGTGGTCTGGTCGGTCTGTCCTCGCGTCGCTGTGGTCTGTGTCGGTCCATCTCCTGTCACTGTGGGTCTGGTCGGGTCTGTTTCCTCCCGGCGTCGCGCTCGCGCACGGCTACGGCTCATCGCATCGCACTCGCCTGTGGGTCCTTTGATGCTGAGTCAACTCCACACATCGCTCACTGACTGTGTGTTGGTGCTCGGTCTGTCTCGGCGTCGCTGTGGTCTGGTCGGTTCTGTTCCTCGCGTCGCTGTGGTCTGGTCCGGTCTGTCTCCTGTTCGCTGTGGTCTGGTCGGCGAGGTCTCCGCTCGTGCTCGCTCGCTCGCGCTGGTCGGATAGCGTCGCTGTGGTCTGGTCCGGTCCCGTCTCGCGTCGTTGTGGTCTGGTCGGTCGTGTCTCGCGTTGCTGTTGGTCTGGTCGGTCTGTCTCGCGTGCTGTGGGTCTGGTCGGTCTGTCTCGCGTCGCCTGTGGTCTGGTCGGTCCCCATCTCCTGTGTGTGGTCTGGTCGGTCTGTCTCCTGTCGCTGTGGTCTGGTCGGTCTGTCTCGCGTCGCTGTGGTCTGGTCGGTCCATCTCTGGCCTCCTCCCTCTCGCGTCACTGTCTAGAGAGCTTGCAGCCGATAATCGAGTTCATTATGATGCTCACAGCTGCCGGCTGGGTCTCTCGCTCGTTTCTCCTGCGCCCAGAGAGGGAGAAAGAGAGACGCCGACTGAAGTTCGGAGCCGAAACGGAAAACAAAACACCGCCTGCGAGGGCTGGCGGCGGCGGCGGCGGCGCTGGGGTCAGCTGAGCTGGCAAATGGCTCCACCCAGGAGAGACGTAAACAGCACGGCACTGCCACATGGGAGCAAACAGCCACAGTGGGAGTCTGGAAACTGGCCAATCATAAACTGTTTGTTATTGAAGTACTGTGCTTAGAGCACGGCTAATCATCCCGTTTGGNAAAACTTTTTAAACATTTTAAAATGTTTTAAAACATTTCGCGCAAAATAATCCATCGTGAAAACGGATACTATCACAGTAACTCGCGGCATGGTGCTGATTCACACATAACTGCCTCCCGACATTCGAATTAATGACTATGGTAGGTTAAAACCCGGCGCTTCTTTCACGGCACCGCACAAGCTCGTGTACCTATAACAAGGATTTGTATGATTGTTTAGTAGTAATTATTGCTGAAACTGGGAAATACCTGACTCAGGTTACCTGGGAAACAACGTAAATAAATAAATTCCCGTCAGAATTCAAGGCTACCATGCCATCTGCAAATTGCATTCGTACATATATATTTTCTACGATTTCGGAGACCGAGTATATATGGACGCATGGGTGAAGGAGCGGAAAACATATTGGTGAAGGATTGCTGAGGTACTGGTATAGAGAAAGTCAAAAGTGCCCTGTGATAGCCCCGTCATACTCATCAGTATATTTCGACGTGCGTTCTGCTGGCCGTTCTATCCTGAGTTGAGGCCTGATGTTACAGTTCAAGCTTATAGTTGATCATTACACTGATAAAACAAAGTTATTTACGCAACACGTTCGATGTAACTTTTTGAAAACATTTATACTTCCCATACTATTTGCAGCAATAACTGCAGCTGAGTGCTGACCACATTCGCTGCTACACAATACACATCGCTCTATAGTCATGCCGACCGGCAGGCAAACCGCGCCTCCACTAGCGGTGGAACCGCTGAGTTGGATCCGGTCGGATACTCGAACATTGGTAAAGGATCCTTCACCAATCTGAAACATTGGTGAAGGGTACCCTTCACCAAAGAGTTACGTTGCTACACCAATGCATGAACGACTGAAAAGTTGGTGAGGCACCGCCACACCAGTTCCAAAGTTTGTGTGGCAGCTGCCACCCCTGCAACACCACTTCCAACGCCTATGAATAAGTGTTAAATTAACTATCATAGTGCCGAAAGAGATTATTAAGTAAATACAACACAATATAAGGCCAGCAAGACACGCAAGATGGCAATCGACAGCTCCTAATGAGACGAATATAAAATATTCGCGATGTTTGCATTATTAAGAACACATGTCAGGGTTAGGTCAAAGGTCAAAGCTGATTTTTTTTTGAGGGGGATTCTTTCCATTCAAAGTCTTCGATTGCGACTATTACCGTACAAAGTGCTCTTAAATGCATAATGCATCTATCATATAAGACAAATACAAATTGTAAGTAAAGGTCAATGTCACAAATGGTCACTATGCGCAAAATAAATACAAAAGTCACGCAGCGTATGTTTTGGGGTTATTTTACGCTTAAAACTAAACAAAATCTGCTATTTCAACAAGCTGAACCCATATAAGTTCAAGGAGTCATATCACATAAGGTAACAATTTGAAATTGATTTACCCAAATAAATTAAAATACTTCTAGACCCATATTTTTATCAGATATACAGTAGTGGCAATTATATGTCTGTATCTAGTTACTAAAAGCCAAAAAACGAAACTTCTAAGAAAGACGCCATGAGTTACTTTTAGGTTTTAGGTCTTCCGGAGTCATGTCGTTAGTCGTCAAAAATACAAAAATGGCGTAGAGATTTGAATTTGAGTGTTGTTTTTTTTCTCGGTGCTACTGAGATGATATCCATTTGTAAGTTTTTATATTGATGTGAAAAATTTGGTGTTTTTTTTTTGTTAAAAAACTACGAGATAGCCATATAAAAGAGATGTTGTTTTCTTGTTTCCACACCGCTGTTTATATGACCCATTTGTCAACCCACAATTACCACGATTATTTCAAACATTTATTGTTTTTCCACCAACAATGGCATGACATGACGTCAATAAAACGTAATTATCTCCCAACGTACTGCATAAATGTCATTGCTATTTTGTAGGAAGACGTATAATTGATGTTACATATGGAACTGCGAGTGACACGGCTATATCTATCATGGTTTTCAAAATATTTAGAAACTCAATGAGGGGGAATAAATGGTGCCCCCAGGCGGAGCGCAGGCTTATAAAGTAACCATATCTTTAAGTATACAAATACAAAACTCAAACGATATAGGATTAAGTGACATTTAATTTGACCTAATCATAAATTAGGTTCCATATCCTTTTAAACGAATTCAGCAACAACAACGATAAGTAAGTTAGCATTCTGGGGGGGACGTCCCCCTCTGACTTTTCAACCGGGGGGACGCGTCCCCCCCGTCCCCCCCCCCCGCCTCCGACGCCCATGGCACAGATAGACTATTCAAGGTCAAGTCTCGACGAATTCGAACGCTTCGGCTTTGGGCGCGCTACTGGGATACGTAACAGTATAGCGCCAAAACAGTATGAGAGCAGCCATCTTGAATTTAGTGCTGAGCACAGCTGGGACCAACGTTTTGGAGTCAGAAATAAATCAATACAAAATTGCCGATACATTGCTTTAGGGCAATTTGAGCGAAAGCATACATGATTGTTAATTCCCACCATTCATTTAAGTTGCTTTTCAGAATTCCACCTGAGGTGGCAATATCCGCTTTAAACCAATTTTCCTTTTTTACCCTTGACCCCCATTACAAGTATTGTGTTTGTCCATCGAAATCGACCGAGCGGTTTTCTAAGATGCTCTGGGGGGAGCGGATCTGTCCCCCTGCGAGGTTAAAGGAGTGTGCCTACTTCCATTGGTCATGTGGAGTTGTTGACACTAGTCTGTAGAACATATTTTTCTGATTTAGGCATTGTACTTCATATCCCCAGAATCAACTTTAGTTGCTGAGATAATTCCAAAGTCGCCAATCACATTCTGCAGAATTTAATTATCAACATAGTCGCCAGAGAGCTTTCGACGTAGAAGCATTGCTCTTTAAATTACAACGCTAGCATATATTGTTAGCTTTGGCCAATAGAAAACAAATCGTGAGACGTGAACACTGATAACAGCTGCCGAACAGAGCCTCGATAACTATAAACAACCCCATACATTGCTCGTATAGGTTTTTATCGTCTTTGGTGTGCCATTATAGGCAACATCTTCGTTGCTCTGTTTATAGTGACGATCATTTATGAGTTTTGAAATAAAATAAGTGCAAAACAGAAAATAAGTAAAAATTCAACTAAAGGGAGGGGCTCCAGACTGAATTTTATCGTAACCAATGATCAAACCAATAGCTTCTTACCGTAATAAAAATATATTTGACATTTCAAAAGAGTAAGGCACACTCCTAACGTAATTATGGCGCCCGCCAGGGAATAAAGTTAAATAGATGGTCTTTTCGATAAAAAATTGCCTGTTCTTTGTCGCCACGGACGTGCATTTGGGCAGGTTGGGCCCAGATGAGACTAAATGTAGCTCGTTTTATGAGCGCGCTGTGCCGGTGAGGCTCATCGGTGTGTTCATCGGACGTTTGACGGATATCGTTTAATATCTGCTGAGCCGCACGAATAACTCAACGTTCACCCTTATTTATAGTATAACGAAGATCAAATCGCCACATTTACCACCATTAGCGTCCGGCGGAGCGCGGTCTATGAATTTTGATTTTCCTATGTTTCGGGAAGTCCCCATTTCACTCTACTGAGAAACTGTAACGGTTCATGGGGCTTTGCGACTTAACGTCGCTGTCCCGCAGCTGGGGGAGGTGAGTGCCTGTGCTGTAATTACCGTAAGTTATTGCGGCAGTTGGGGTCAATAATGAGGATAGTGTATCAGTCGCTGTAGGGCAGAGTTCCCTAATCCCCATGCCGTCCGGCCAAAGCTGGCACATTTCAGATGCAGTCAGCGAACAGCATGAGTTTTTCTGTTTGCGTTGACAGATAAAAGAGGTCATACAGGACCGAAAGAACACGGATCTGAATTTTCTGAGACCGTTCAGTCATTTGCAGATCAGTCGGAGCCAGCGCGACTGCAAAACAAACATCCGTGTGCCTCTGTGGAGTGCGGTGCGGCGCAATACTTCTGCCGAGCCGTCCGACCTTTGAACCGGCGGTGCTTCCCTGGAACTGAGGCCCGGCGCCGGAGGCGGAGTTTGTGTTTCTTTCTGTGCTCCGGTCCGCAGCTCGGCTGGCCGGGACTGTGTCTGGGTGTGGAGAGAGCACGCTGGAATGGGGCCGGTACAGACCAGTCATACCTGCCATCTGAGGACTGAGCAGGGTGACAGGGCAGTGAGTGGTGTGGTGAGTGAGAGTCCTGGTACTGTTAATCAAGCCACATATAATACTGGCATTCTGCTACAAGAACAGATCCAGATTGGAATCATCAAAGTATGTTACTGTATCCCTAAGTAGCTAGGACTACAGTGGAAAAGCCTGGTATTAGGCTGTTCGTAGCACTACCACTGATCCCAATCCTGGAAGAGTGAGTTTTGACACATGCTTAATATCAGTGCTCCAGATATCATTGGCATCACATTGGTGGCCTTGCTACAGGCAGAAGACAGTAGTACTCTGGTAGTGTTTCTACAAATAACGGGAATTCTTACAATGAAACCTTATTGAAAGTGTTATTCACTAGAAATGTAGCTAGTATAACAATATTCACATTGAAAAGGACACTTACCGTGAATAACATGACTTAGCCTTGGCAACAGTTTGCCAAATTGAGTACCAAAAATATACAATTGATGTATTAAAAGGAAGGCAGATGAGTAGATCTTGCTAACTTCGAGGTGATCCCGAATGAACTGCGTGATATAAAAATGAGCGGATATACACAGACAAACGAAGAATAATGCTGTTGATTTGGCAACATGACGGCGAGAATTCCAGGTCCCCGAAAGCTGTCCGGGAAAGTGGGCCAGTGCTGCTGCGCTGATCAGTCCTCAGTGGTCAGACTGGGGATGGCTCAGTCCTTAGTTCTCAGTCCTCAGACTTCAGTCCTCTCAGTCCTTAGTCTTAGTCATCAGTCCTTAGTCCTCAGTCCCTCAGCTCCTTCAGTCTCAGTCCTCAGTCCTCAGTCCTCAGTCCTCAGTCCTCAGTCCTCAGTCTCAGTCCTCAGTCTCAGTCCTTCAGTTCCTCAGTCCCTCAGTCTCAGTCATCAGTCCTCAGTCTCAGTCATCAGTCATCAGTTTTCTCAGTCCTAGTCCTCAGTTCCCATCCTCAGTCTCAGTATCAGACTGACTGTCCTCCGGACAGCAGAAATAAATTTACAATCTGGTCACTGGCAATAACCTACTGCCAATGTACAAGGCGCAGAAGATCCAAACAAGGCAGGTACAACAGTGAGCTGCTGACCAGCACTGGGCTGCTTCATCTCTGAACTGCAAGAATATATTGCACTATCTAAACATGTTCAATTTAGCAAATAAAGCTGTTTGTGTTGTGCATCGATTTCAATTTGAATTGTGTATCAACCAGCAACCCTTGATATGCACGTGATTGTTTCTACTCTGATGGCAAACTGAGTTTTGCTCCCCTAAGATTTTCAGAGTACCTATATTGTTGATGATGGTAGATTATGTTTTAGTTTTCCGTTGTGTTTTGCCGAGTTTGATGTTCGATCTTAACAGTGAACATTCCACATCTTTTGGATATATTTAATTTTTAAATAATTACCCCATACTGTTTGAGAAGTGTACTTATCAATTGACATAGCCTGTTAAAAAACTTTTTCTTCAACAAGGCTAGATTTGCGATGCTTCATATCCCTTGGGATGGAGTAAAACTCTTGGACATAAACATGGAGTTAACATCCAATTGAAGCTACTCGTCTCAGCTACACTGCCACCCACCACATGCGGTGCCAATGTACATACCTGATCTTACAGAACATACACCTCTGCAGGACAAATAATCGTCGAGACTTTACTACCAATGTTGTGTACATAGTCACATGCGAGAACCTGCACTGTTGAATTCGAAGTACTGTAGCCCACAGTTGGAGATTTCCCCTGTGCATTGGTCAATTAAAGTTAGAGCGAGCGCTTTCAGTGCTGTCATTATTACCGGGTAAGAGGTAACGCAACCAGAAAGGCTCAATTATTCTCGAGAACTGAATTTCAATCTCGCTCAGAATGGGTGGATACCAAGTTTTGTGGCGAAGCTGTGCCAAAGGAAGTAGCAGCATTTCCACTTGTTTTGCAACTAGTAGTCCACAAAGAAGTTTGCTTCAAGGGAACAGCGAAAATGGTTTTATGATTGTCCGATTGTATGACATAAAATAATTTAAGATGTTTTGTTAGCGATCACTGACTGTTTTATTACATTCAGACCTACCATGTTCATTTTGTGATTAATGCTACTTACATTTTTGCGTTAATTGTTTTACTAGATGGCCTGCATTGCGCGATGCGCAATATGTTGAACGTGGCAGTGAAGAGTTGGAAGCTATTTTTTCAGTTGACAGCTTTTGCTTTGTTGACTTCCTTGACTCCCAACCGCTCGAAATTGTGAAAGTCGCCAGCTGCAACGTTATTTTTCTGAACGGCAGCGACCGCAGCAAATAACGCAAAAGATGCGCCCCACGGAGTGCGCAACAGGACATCGCAACGTGCTCGCAAAACTCTAACACAGATAGTGGGGTTCCCCACTTTTGGATTCGGTGTGGAAAAAATACGTCACCGGCACTCCACCGCTGCCGAGCAGTGGCCCCAGCCAAGTGTGCGCGGTACGTGTCACAATCCATCATCCATCCATCCACCATCCATCCCATCCACTCCATCCCATTCATCGTCGTCCGTCCGTCCGTCCGTCCGTCGTCGTCCGTCCGTCCGTCCGTCCGTCCGTCCGTTCCGTCGTCCTCCGTCCGTCCGTCGTCCGTCGCGTCCGTCGTAACCGTCGTCCGTCCGTCCGTCCGTCCGTCCGTTCCGTCCGTCCGTCCCGTCGTCCGTTCCTCCGTGCTCCGTCCGTCCGTTCCGTCCGTCCGTCTCCGTCCGTCCGTCCGTCCGCCGTCCGTCGGTCCGTCGTCGTCCGTCCGTCCTCCGTCCCGTCCGTCCGTCCGTCCGTCCGTCCCCGTCCGTCCTCCGTCGTCCGTCCGTTCCGTCGTCGTCCGTCCGTTCGTCCGTCCGTCCGTCGTCGTCCGTCCGTCCGTCGTCCGTCCGTCCGTCCGTCGTCCGTCCGTACCGTCCGTCGTCCGTCCGTCCCGTCCGTCCGTCCGTCCGTCCGTCGTCCGTCCGTCCGTCCGTCCGTCCGTCGTCCGTCCCGTCCGTTCCGTCCGTCCTCCGTCCGTCCGTCCGTACCGTCCGCCGTCCGTCGTCCGTCGTCCGTCGCTCATCCATCCATCCATCCATCCATCCATCCGAACGTTCTGATTTTGATAAGAGTAATTTCATGAAAGGTTATTAATTGTTTTCTGCGAGTTCCTGCTGGTAGATAATGACCTTTCTCTTAAAAGCAGTAAAAATACTGTTTTACGCTCTGCTTATGAGCCACGGGGTCATGTTTTGCGCTTTGTTAATTTACCTGACATGACCTCAGATTTATGAATGGTTTTGACACCTAAACACCTTCGAAGGTTTTCAGAGGTGTCCCAGTTTGCAGTGATACGATGCTGTCCGATGTTTTCTGCATATTTTGTCACAGCAACGCTGGTGAATGGTTGCTTTATCGCCGGTCGCACCGGTGTCGCCATCCCACGTCAGGCTGCAAGAGACCGGCCGGTCCGCAATGCCGAGCGGCAATAACTCTTGGGTATTTTCTCTATTATTGCCACGGCCGTTATAAATATTGCGATAAATTTTCCTTAAAGTGTCCACACGTCTTTCCTTTACTGGAAATTCACGCCATTAGGCGCCCCACAGTCGCTGACCAACCAATTTAGGAAGATATCGATCTTGTAGTAGAGACAGAAGACCGCCATCCGAAAGCAGGCGGCGTAGGCCGTGGCTCACTGCCGGCTTACTGGAACGTAGGGCCATTGACCGCGTGAGACTCTGAGCTTGGTGTACAGGAAATTTGAGCTGCTGGTCTGGGACAGACGTTCAAGGACGCAGGAGGAACCGGGGGAGGGGGCGGGGGGGGCAGAGGGGGCAGCCGTCCCCCCAACATTGTCATATTTTAACATTACGCCTATGGCGTTGCATGGAAAGAATCGACTTCAGAAAGCCTCGCCCCCCCCCCCCAACCTTCGGACAACTCTGGCGCCCCTGCGGACGTTGGTATCCGGTGCCGGTCATGCCGAAAACGACTCTAATGACTATTGCCTCCCTTAAGCTACTGTCAAAGGCGTAGGTTTTCCAGAAAAGTTGGGGGGCTGAGCTAGGAAAAATCGCTCAAAGTTCCATCAAAATCCACAAAAATGCATGTTTCTCCCCGGATTTGACCCACTTCCTCGTCTAAGCTGGGGGAGGGGCTAAAGTCAAGTTAGGGGAGGCTGAAGCCCCCTCAACTGAATAGGAAACTACACCCCTGGCTACTGTTCTAAAACGGCAATGAAGCGCTGCGAACGATCAAGTCATTCTAGTTCAGTGGTTCCCAGCCCTCCCGACACAATTACCCATTTTCAGCAGTCAGAGGTCACCATTGCCCCACCCTTCAAAATTTACCCCACCTGATTTATCAAAAATAGTGTCGTTTTCCAAAGTGTTGGTTGCACCTGTTTACCCACCCTTCTATCGAAGCGTCGCAACTCGCAATGCAAACAATGGCTGAGAGCACACATGTATTTATTCCCTTTTCGTCACAAATTTCTCATTTCTGTGATTCGTTGCTGCAAAGGCGCCCCGAAAAGATATATTGCTATTCGAGGGCTGCATCAAAGCTGTCTTAGCGTAACATTTATGGTTCAACTTCACTGGCCTTCGTCACCCCCGCAGAATGGCTCCGTTACCCCAAATGTGGTCATGACCAAGTCATGACCCACCGTTTGGGAACCAGTGTTCTAGTCGATGTCGGAAGCTAGTTCCCGTTGAAATATAACCCTTGTTTACTTGGTCATCTCCTGGCAAGGCACACCTGGCTGACATGTAGATTCAGGTGGGCGTTCTTATCTACTGCCTTGTCTTGCAGTGTTGCACTGCTTTAGCTAAACCAATGCACTGCTAACGTTAAGCCGAAAGTGGAAAAAGTGGAAAAATTGCCAGCAACGGTTTTTGTGGTTTAATTATGAATTTGTTGCTCTGTCGGAATTATTGATGCGGGGACGTGGTTTTATTTAGCTCCCACTTAAGGAAACATGTATAAATCCAAAATCTGTCACATTTAATTGGTGGTGTGGGGCACATGTTCCAAATGAAGTCAGCTATTTTCTCAAACCAAACATACACCTGATGAAACTGAACCAAAATTGCATTCTCCCAGAATGCACTTAAACTGAGTCCTTCCCGGAGACGATTGCTTTGAAAGACGCGACACCAGGCCAACTTTGCCAATTTCGCCGTCGATATCCATTTCGACCGACAGGATAACTCAGTCGGTGGCGGCGGGCGGCGGCGGTGGCGGCGGTGGTGGCGGCTCGGCGGCCGAATTTCATGGTAGCCGGCGACGCAGGCTGGCTGCCGATTATACAGCGGCCGGGCCGGCCATATTAGCGGCCGCTGGTGATGGCCCGGATCCGGTCTGTGCTTCAGCTGTCACCGGCCGCCGGCAGCCGCCCGGCAAATATTACACCGGAGCCGCCGGGCCGGCTCTGCCCGGGACTCGGCCCGGCCCACGGATCACTGCGGACACCGCCAGCAGCTTGACAAACTAAATGGTCGTTTTTGTCCATATTTTTTGCAAAACTGTATCAATACAATTTTAATCGCGAGTTGAAGAGCCAGTGCATTAAATCAGAGGCAAAGCCCTCTGACCAGCGCCTGCAGAGACTCAGCGTCTGACTAGCAAACTGCAGAGACGCACAATCTGACCAGCGCCTGCAGAGACAGCTCTGACCGCCGCCTGCAGAGACCAGCCTCTGACTAGCACCTACAAAGACCAGCCTCTGACCGCACCTTGCAGAGACAGCCTCTGACTAGCACCTGCAGAGACCAGCCTCTGACCAGCATCTGCAGAGACCAGCGTCTGACCAGCACCTGTAGAGACCAGTCTCTGACCAGCGCCTGCAGACCAGCCTCTGACCAGCACCTGCAGAGACCAGCGTCTGACCAACACCTGGAGAGACCAGCCTCTGACCAGCGCCTGCAGAGATCAGCCTCTGACCAGCACCTACAGAGACCAGCGTCTGACCAGCACCTGCAGATACCAGCGTCTGACCAGCACCTGCAGAGACCAGTCTCTGACCAGCACCTGCAGAGACCAGCCTCTGACCAGCATCTGCAGAGACCAGCCTCTGACCAGCGCTTGCAGAGACCAGCCTCTGACCAGCACCTGCAGAGACCAGCGTCTGACCAGCATCTACAGAGACCAGCCTCTGACCAGCACCCGCAGAGACCAGCGTCTGACCAGCACCTGCAGAGACCAGCGTCTGACCAGCCTCTGACCAGCACCTGCTGAGACCAGCGTCTGGCCAGCACCTGCAGAGACCAGCGTCTGGCCAGCACCTGCAGAGGCCAGCGTCTGGCCAGCGCTGACAGCGGCGCCGGCCGGCTTCAGCCTGTATTATCCTGCTCTTTCATCTCGTTTATGTCTAGTTATTAGCCAGCGTCGCACTTGACACGCCCTCTTTCAGAGCTGGCGGCACTAATCCGGGCAGAGGAGGGCTGCAGTGGCTGCATTGGAGGGCTGCAGAGGAGGGCTGCAGAGGAGGGCTGCAGAGGAGG
>VOPJ01011733.1:0-30738 GCA_014673585.1 Semibalanus balanoides
GCAGATGAATAGGTTTTTACAGCTGTTTAACGGTGCTGACTTTTTCTGCGACTCGCTGTATTTTTTAAACGTAACGTGAAACAGCACGCCCTGGCAGTGACGAGAGAGTTGCTGTAGTTTGAGTTGCATGGTGGATGGTGGTGCGTAGCTATGGTGTGTGGAGTGTATACTGTTTTTAATTACTAGGTACTTTTTTTCATTTTAACCTCACATTTTTCCGCAGCTTTTATCTATCTAAATGTATGTTTATTTGTGTCCTCTCATTGTATTATCTCTGTATTTCAATCTTATCTGACTTTGATCGTAAATGGGATCACTCCCGTGGATCAATTTGATGAATAAATAAATAAATAAATAAATAAGTGTTTTAAAACATCTCGCGCAAAATAATCCAACGTGAAAACGGCTATTGTATATTATGTTTATTGTTCAAGTTATTTAAAAAATCCATGCGGGTCATATTTCCCCTCCCCCAGCAGTGCGCAGGCCTGCTATCGCTTTTTTACAGCCACTGGAGGAGCGCACACTTGTATTTAATGACCCCAAAATGCTCCTGTGGAAGGGGGAGTTTCCCCTTGATTAACTAGTGGCCATGGTTACATACTTATTGTTCATGAGGTGCGGCAAGGTACTGGAAAAATTGCAGTGTCGCGCAAAAATAACTCACTGTTGTAACACACCTAAACCTTGTTTTACAATGCTCTGATTTAGGGGCACCACCCTCCATGGTTTTTGAAGGCACTCTTAATGAGTTTGGGGACGCCCTGTTTAGATTCGGGTGCACCTCTTCGTGTTTACGGGTGCACTTCCGAGTTTCGGGGCGCCCTTCCGAAGTATGGGGTGCTTTTTGAACATTAGGGCTCCCTCCCCGGAATTGGGAGCGCACTTCATGGAAATGAGGGCGCCTTTCATGGGTTGGGGCGCCCTCTATGGTTTTATTTTGGGGCGCCCTTCTCAGATTTGGGTGCCCTCCTCATATTTGGTGTGCATACCTAATGGCGTTCGAGGGCGTGCTTCCGAGTTTTGAGGACGCACTTCCGAAGTTCTGCAGTTCAGAATGCGTTTATGGGCATCGGGGTGCACTTTCCAGGGAATGGGGCGCTCTCCATGGTTTTGGACGGCGCTCGCCATGGGCTTTGGAGCGCCCTCCATGGCTTTGGGGGCGCCCTCTATGGGTTTTAGGGCGCCCTCCATGGGTTTGGGGCGCCCACCATGGATTTGTGTGCGCCCTCCATGGGGTTGGGGGCGCCCTCCATGGGTTTGGGAGCACCCACCATGGGTTTGGGAGGGCCCACCATGGGTTTTGGGGCGCCCTCTATGGGTTTGAAGGCGTCCTCCATGGATTTGGGGTGCCTGTGGCGCCAAGATTGCGCCTTCGGCGCAGGGGCGCCAATTTCCATTGAGGTGGGGCTGCCAGCCCCGTTGCCCCCCTCTGGATCCGCTCCTGAAGTAAGGTCAGAAAATGCAAATATTTGAAATTGGTAAATGTAAACAAAAAAGGCACGTTGACGTTTCTAGACCAGTTTTGTCTCAGAAATACAGTGCTGAAATTTGTTTGTCTGTATATTGTCTATAAAAGCAAAAAACGCAATGTCAAAATATGACGTCATGAGTTACCAAAAAGGCACGTTTCTAGACCAGTTTTGTCTCAGAAATACAGTGCTGTAATAAACGCGTAAATACAGTGCTATAATATAATAAACAAATATAAATACAGTGCTGTAAGTAAACGCGATCACTCAGTCAAAAATTATATCATTTTTAAATTTGCCATGTAAGTTGTTTGCATATAGTTTTCATGACGTAGTAGCAGGTTTTTCAATATCTTTGAAATTTCTATTTTATAGTAGGTAATTTGTCAAAAAATACCATTTGTGACATTTTTTGGTTAAAAAATGGAAATCCGAGATTTCCATTTGGAAGCCCTTATCATATGCAATCTGTATTTTGTGGATTGCATTTTACTTATTTTTTACTTTGCACGGTCTTTTAAAGGAAATAGTTCACCTTCAACATGGGTTTTGAACTGAGATAGGTGTTTTGTAGCCCGTGTTGAAAAATCCCTAACTGCAAGTTTTCTGGGCTGAAAGGGCTCTCCAGCCCAATATATTTGACTTTTTGTCGAAGGATTGTGGACCTCACACACCTGGGCAGAGGCTATTGTGGGCCTCACACGCCTGGGCAGAGCTATACAGTAACTTTACGCGACTATGCATCGAATCTGATTGGCTGAAGCCACGTTTGACGTTGGCGGAGAGTACGCATATAGTTTTTTGATGAAATTATAGATTTACGTCTTTTGTCCTGACTCGGCGCGATGTATGTCATTTTTTGAAATTATGAAAAGAAGTTGTATTTGAAATATAATCAAAATTGTGTTTGAACAAAACAACAATTCCAAGGTCAACTATTTTCTTTAAAGTTTAGCTGATATATGTGTAAAAACCGCGTGTAGTGACGACTGACGTCACTAAATTCGCTATATCTCAACAAATTATCAACAAATCGCTTCATTTTCACACAGAGGACATGCAATTGATGTAGGATACGGTACCCGTAGTTTTATGTTGAAAGCGATTGATTTAAACTATAACGAAAAAACGGCAGGGGTTAATAGAGCCCCCAGTCAATGCCGGCTTAAAGGGACACTGTCCACTCAAAGTAAAATTTGATCTGTAAAAGAACAGCCGAATTTGATAAGCACCATGAAGTCCGTTTTTTTTTTTTTTTTTTTAATTCGCGCCCAGTCGCCAATATCGCCGTTCATAAGTTCAGTTTTTCTTCCAGCCAATGAGGTTGACGAGTTCGCCATCCAACACGTACCCAAAATACATTATTGCAGCCTTGTGCAACTATGAAAATTAGTGAAATTTTGACTTAAGCATTCTACCCAAATTTGTAAATGTCAGAAAACATTTCAATGTTTTATTATGCCTGATTTGAAAAGATTTGTTACGGTAAGAAGGGAAGTTCCGACTTGCACAGAAAAGTTTTTTTTTTAACTTTTAAGAAGGGATTTTGAGTTCCCAGCATTAATGAAGTTTTCCGCGACGCGAGGTTTTTCTGTTGATTGGTCCTCCGATTCCGGAGATACCAAATGGAAAAGAGTCTGTTCACGTTCCATGGCAACACTCCAATGCGGCATATGCGCTAGTATTCAGTTAACATGAACCAACAATGTATAAGCGCATCGGCGTCTCATCCATTGCAATAGCGTCAGCTGACGGTTGGTCATTGCATTCAGGTCAGTCCTCTGTGATTACAGTTAACTTGAGCAAACGCTTCCATGTACGTATGGTGTTTTATAAATTCGTAACAGTTTTTTAGATTCTTAAAAGTAATAAAAATTAATGAATTGTTTTTTGTTATTGGCACTTTTTGAATACAGAGTTTGAATGACAACTATAAAATCAATACAGTGGTCCTTAGGCCTTGTTTAAGTCTGTTTTTGGCGTATCATCCCGGAAGAGGCAGTGTCCCCTTTAATCAGAGACCATGTGCTCAGTTCATTAGCTACTTTTGTTTGAGCTTTCGATCTGCTGATGTGTGACATCCTTGCAGTGCAGATCTTTGCAGGGCGACTCGTTTGTTAATGCAGACTGTTGCAGGTCCCAGGGTAGAATCTGCAAAAATTGTGTGAATGATATCCAGAATAGGTACTGATAGTGACATCAAATCTCAGAAATTGCACCGCCCCGCCCTAACACCAAACCCCGCATAACCACCATCACTACACCCAGAATATGGAGTTAAAATGGTGATATAGCAAAGCTAAATTGTGTAGGGGGCCCTGTGTTCATAGGGGGCCATGTATGCGCCAGGGGGCCCATATCACTGGCCACGGGTGGTACCTTGGCGAAATCCTGGATACGCCCTTGAGCATATACACATAAAAGTAAGAAATGTCGTTTATCTCGTACCAACTCGCAGGGGTGTCGCCGATAAATTGTCAGTGGTGATAGGCTGAATTACGAAAATATGTTCCCTGATTTTTATGCGTGTGGGTTTTGGGTAGACCGGAGCAAAGCGCATCCCTTAACTTTATATTTGTGATTACGTCCATATTTTGAAGGAATTTGCGCCAAATTTTGTATAGAATGAAGACTGGACATTTTTTCCCGAACCCCATCTCCGAATCACCCACCCCATTTGCTAAAAACTGGGAAAATATAGAAATATGACGGAAGTCAAAAAGGGCGCTTTGCCCCGGTACCGGGGCAAAGCGCCCTACGCTGTGGGGCAAAAAGCCCTGCACTGCGGCGCAATGTGTATCGCATGGGGCAAAACGCATCATGGATATTCACGCACAAAAAAGGTTCTGTTGTGATCCTGACCTCAAGGGCGTATTTAGGGGGTGTCACCGCACCAGGCCTCCCCTGGGCGCCGAAGGCGCCCCCAGGCATCGAAGGCGTCCTCATGGACCGAAGACGCCGAAGGCGCCTTCGGTTCATGAGTGCGATTCACATTCAGCGAAGGGGCGCGAAGGCGCCCTTCGCTGAATGTGAGTCCAGAGTCGCGCTCTGGCTAAATATAAAGCGCGTTCCACTGAATGTAAGGGGCGCTGCGATACACCTAAAGGCGCCCTCCCACATACCTTCAGAGAGCCCTCCAAAATACTTCTAGAGGCGCCCTCCAATACAATTCTGAAAGCGCCCTCCAATACACCTCTGAAGGTGCTCTCCCACATAGCTCCAAAGGCCATTTCCAAAACACCTCAAACACTTTTCCACATGCCTTCAAAGGCACCCTCCTACATACAGGGTGTTTCATACCAGTAAGACGCCTTAAACGGCGAAGGACGAGCGAGTCCGAATAAATCCGCGTCAATGTATAACCCGTCCACGGAGGTTTGTCTTGGAAACGCACATGCTTTTGAATTAATTTTTGGCTGTGTGGTTGTTTGCCGGTCCGAATAGATTACGAACTAATCGATACTTTGATAAATTAGGTTTTGCAGCGTTTTTTAAATTGCATATTATAAGCTTCATGTTTGTAGGCAAAAATTGATTTTGGGTGGTAATATAGATGGATTTGATTGCGCTTTACAGCTGCATCATTTGTATCGTTAGCATTTGGTTTGAGCTACGGGCGTTGTATGAGGAATGTTTATAGATCGTCTCATCAATATCACAGGCAGATTTAACAGCGAAATCACATGATATTAAAACCTCAATTTTGCTATCATTTATGGAGACGGTACACTTGGTTACAGTGGTGGTTTGTTTATCGTTTAGTCCATAGGTGCCTGAGCAAGGATTTAAATTGTGAAGACGTCATAAAATATGAATTTGCGCTTGATATAGCCAGTACATTACACGTACTGCGCAACTGATTCGAGACACATAGTGGCTTCGCGGGCGGATCGTTTCTACGCATCTGTGTTTGACCCGTGTCTTTTGCGAACTCTTTGGTTGCCGAGATAAGGTCCGGCTATTGAAAGATGTTTTGCAGGTAAATTTTCTGGACGCCAAAAGGGGTGCACGGCGCACGTGCAGTGTGACCAGAGTTTGACCTGACACATTGCCAGTCGGTGGTGGTCTCCGCTCACACCAAAATTTTAGCTTTATAGGTCAGCGTTTTCAGCTAAGCAGGATATACTTTCTGAGACACCTGACGGTTGCACGTGTCACGACGCCATGCTGACCATCACGAAAAAAATGTATAATCATAATGTCATTGCATGGGGCTATTGTCATTGCATGGGTCATTGCATGTAATTGCATGGGGATTCAAAAGATACAAGCTTCTGACCAATGTCGCAGTCTGGCCGGGCCGGGCCCGGCCGGGTCGGGTCGGCCGCTTATATCTGAGAAAGATCCGGTATTCAATGAGGACTCGCTCCGCGCTTCGCGCTCGCTCGTAAAAAATGTATCCACTTGGAAATATCGCGATATTTCCGGAAGTTTTGGTCCCAGGTCTTCAAACTTAGCAGCATTGGAAAGCTGAGGAAATTTTACATCACATATGAGAACATTTACCTCATCGACGTTCTACTCACTAAGCCTCACCGCAGCGAAAAAGACTGAAACAAAATGCGATTAACACATAGCTATATTTCCGAAAAGAACGCGAACTTTCACAGATCTTAGGTTGCGTTAGAGCAGCAAACAGCAGGTCCTAAGTGCTGGATCAAACACACTTGAGCAGCAAACAGTTATGAACATAACAACAACATGGCATGTCTGACAACAACGTATGTACGACACTCGGGGCACCACTCTGACCAAACCATGATGGCGACTGGTGACCTCACATAAGGTGCTCGAAGTGTCGGCCGCCCGACTCCACACAAAGCTGCATCTTGCGTCGCATGTGGGAGATGACCTTGCGGCACATGTCGGTTGTGATGGTGGCCAGGATCTCCCTGATGCTCTCATTCAGGTCATTCAGAGTGCGTGGCTGGATCTGGTTACTCTTCCCTTGAGGAACAAATGAAAAAATCAAGGGGTTCAGTGGGTGGACCTGGCGCAGAAATCCCCGTTTTCTGGAGATGAGCCAGTCATACGACTTGGTCTTCAGCAGTCCAGACTGAATCTGAGCGGTGTGTGCGTTAGCACCGCTCTTGCTGCATCCACATGCCGTACCGTTCAGGATCTTCGGGGAAGAAGAACTTCTGTAGCATCGCAACTCAACGTACGTAACTTCTGTAGCGCTCACTATTGACAGTGCACGCCCCAACGTCATCGACTTCGAAACAATAGGGTCCGATAACCCCCCTCTCTCCACTCATCGCCACCCACAGCGTCACATGGGGTGAATGTAGGGGACGCTCCTGGACCTCAGTGGGCTTCGTTACGGACCACGTTCTGTCGTTCTGCACGTTCAGGTTTCTATCCAGGTAGGCATGGGCTTCGTCCGTGAACCAAATTTGGTTGTTCCAGACGATGGACCTTCTGAGTGCACGGCGGCAGAACAGCTCACGCTGCGCATAGTCTGCTAAACAAGCACCATAATGTGCACTGGGATCTTATCTAACTGGTCAAACTCTAAAAAGTTGCCCGAACTTGCCCCAAAGACTTTTATGTAACATTTTGCAAGAAGTTTCACTATTTACTTAAGCGCCCGGCTGCAGGAGCCCAGCGCATGGTAAACAATCTACGCTCGCATTTGAAGGCTTTTATTTCAATGATGGCATAAAAACACCACCAAGCTAGAGCAGATACATAAGTAGAGTTGACAAAGTTTGATATTTTTGGACCCAGGTCCCACCAGGTCCCGAAAGCTGAAAATGGGCCCGGTTATACCTACTGCAAGGCTAGTTCGAACCCAGTGGACCCAAATAGCAAAGTATTGTCTCGCAGATAATATTGACAAACCTGCACTCTTCAGGTAGTGTAAGTAATTTCACTGAAAGTGAAAAAAATTATGAAAAAAGTGAAAAGTGAAAGTGAAAAAGTGGAAATTTCAGTTAGGTATGCATGCGTACATACATGTGGTGAAATGTACATCTGCTGAAGCATCAATTATCTAATGACATGACACAAAAATGAGTTTGTCCAAGCTTACTGGAACAGAGCTGTCCAATTTAGCTTGTAAATAGCGAACACTTCGAAAATATTAACGTGTTATCTGAAACGAGGGCCTCGGAATACCTAGGAATACCTATATGCCATATTACACAATGCACAGTGCATTGCGCATTTTGAGGTTGTGCCTGTAGCAGATATGTACTAGTGTTATGTATTTTACACCCCGACTACACCAAGATACAATTGTTAGGTTCTTCATTTGGGCTAGCCATTAGAGTCAGGGCCAAAGCTCTACAACATATAATTATATTCCAAGTTCTGACCGCATCTGAATACCATTCCATTTTTCTGATGTTAAAATGTCGAACCCTAATCCAAAGAAGAAATCAGGTTATGGTGACAAATTTTAACAACGTGTGCAAAAATGTACAATCTTTGAAACGCAAAAAAGCATAAACATGAACATATGTACAGAAACAACATCAACGTATTAACCCTATTAGTGGCAGGGGGTCTTTTTCGGCCACCCCTCAGGCTTTTCGTGGATATCCCCGCAACCGTTGATAGCAAGCCCATGCAATTTTCTTAATTTGCCTAAAATCGATTTTCGCATATGGTAGTGTAAAAGTTGAGGTCTTATTATTAACAGAGGCGGCTCCAGGACCAGATTTTGGTAGGCTTTTTCGACGACATTTGGCAATAACAAGGAGATGTGTTCTTCATGGCTTCTTTCTAACTGCATCAAGTATGAAAGGATTGCAAATGTTGAGTTTGATTGAATCAAGTTCAAATTAGTTGTTGCTATTTAAATTCCATAACTATTGTATGGCAGAGGCGGTTTCAGGGATTTAAAAAGGGGAGGTCTCCAGGAAGTATGAAACAATTGACTGGCGGTCATTGGAGCGATTTATGTGAGATTAATACCTATGAAGATGCAAGAGATATAACCTCCTTCCATGCTTTGCATAGTTTATGTCATAAAGACTTGCAGGGGCGTGTTCAGACACAGAAGAAAGGGGTGACTAACATAACGCTGACGATATGCCAGCAATTACGACCGAATAAAAATAAATATTTTACCTATATACTCGTATGCACATATGAGGCAAGGGGAGGATATGAAGTATGTTTTGGGCAGTGGCTCAGCGAATCGAAGTAAGGGGGTCATATTTTTTTGCAAGGCACTAAGGAATGCTTTCGCACCAATGAAATAATTACTGATTTTGGATAACACGCACACAGGATATCTAACAACGGTTTATCGGATAAGGGCGACTCCAGGTAGGGTTATAAGTCGGCGCAAACAAATGTGAATTGGAAGTTGCAGTGAAAATTCTGTTACTAGTTAGTATCTAGAAACTGAAAAAGGTAACCTGCAAGGGTCTCCTCACCCTATTGGATATGGACACGACCATGTTAGGTAAAACATATAACGGGAACTATATGTGTCAGTTGCTTATGTATATTGTTTGGTAGCAGTTTGCCTTTGCTTAACCCGCGCACTGCAGGGGGTTCGCGCAGAACACGAACTGCAGGGGGTGGGGGTTGATTTCCGCCCCCCCCGTGAGATCTCGAAAACTACGCAACGTAGCGACAAGCGGAAAAAGGCATTAGATAGCTCTAGGCAAGCTCTATCGAAAGTTTCCAGTCTTTTCTTGGATCAGGTCACAATTGAAGTCACCAGTGGTCACCAAAGGTCACATTTTCCGGTTTAAGGACTCTTTTCCAGAAACCCCCGATTATCTCGGAAACTATGATAGCTAGGAACAAACGATTAGAAAAATATCGATGGCTATTGAAATTTGCAATCGCATGTATGTCCCCAAAATTAGATCAATAGTTTAGGCTCCAGAGGCCATGAAAGGTCAAAAATACTGTTTTTAGCAAAACTGTTTTTTTCGTGAATAGCATGTCACCTAACAAAGTTAGGGAAATCATTTTGACGCCACCGTGTTTGTCTCATTAAGGCGCTTTGAAACATTTACACGGTGACCTAGTAAGGTCAACTTCAAAATTTGACCTCAGGTAAAGGTCATTTGGTGACCCAGGTAGGTCATCTTGCATATTGGGCAACGCGGCCAGACGAGACAAACACATTGGTGTCAACTAATCGTCTCTATCTCTTTTCTATCAAATATTTATTAGCAAATCATTGCTGATGACCTCAGATGACCTCAGATGACCTTGTAGACATCACTAAGCAACAATTGCACTTGATCATCTAGAATGGAGCCTAAAATAGCATGATTCTGAAAGAATTAGCTGATCAATGCTATTTTTTGAAAGGGAAGCATTTGGCTTATTTTCCCATCCACATTATAATGGGGAGGTCAGGAAATGCCTGACTTTGGTCACCGATACGAAAAATACCGAGATAAAGAATTGTAGGTTTTTTACTGATATTCTTATGAATCCTGCATTTTCAAAACTTTCGAAAAAAGACTGTGGCTTTGGGCACGAAGTAACATTTTTGAAGGTGAGGTCACTTGACATGAACTTGTGAACTGACCTGAGATGACCTTAAGTCAAAACTTTTCCAAAGTGTGGTTAATTGGTGCCCAAACAGGTGTACGAAATTTGGCGGCGCTGCGTGCCGCCCTTTTTCCGCAACTCCTGAAAAACCTGAGGGGGGGGGGCGGAAATCAACCCCCTGCAGTGCGCGGGTTAATGATTGTTTTTATTTGACCTTTCCTTTCCTTAACCTGGCACCACTATGGATAAAATATGCTNTATATCTGAGAAAAATCCGATAGTCAATGAGGACTCGCTCCGCGCTTCGCGCTCGCTCGTAATTACAAAAATCGTATACTCATGATGTAAGCATGCATTGTACTTACTTAGTACCGATAGGTTCCATTCATTTGAAGCGCCGCCTGTTGGGAATCGAGACAAAACAGTGTTTGTTATTCAGCCACCGGACCAGCGTCCCCAGGTCTCACAGGACGAATAATCGCACCATTGTGTCGCCGGCTTTCAGTCTGACAGCCGAGCGAGCTTTTACGCGCACTTCGGAGGCCCGGCACACCACCGGCAGTAAGCACTGGCGCTCCCATCTCAGTGCTGGAGCCCGCCTCGGTCGCAAACATAGCCCAGGTCGGATAAGCTCGCTCTGTCGTTCGTCATGAAAAGGTGGCCGTGTTGTGCGTTCGGGAGCAGCAAAGCTGTGAAACATGAGAATGTACGCGAACTTGGCGCATGTTGTGTTCATTAATTATATATGTCTAAAGTGTCTCAAATATCACAAGATTGCCGTGTCGCTACTCGCTATTCTTTATTGATACATTACATTGGGTGGTATCAATAAGTCCCTGTCCATAACAAAACTATGTGAGCCTGATCCAGCTTTCATCATCAACTGCAAGAATGAGCAGTTTTGGCTCGACCAAAGGCAAAGAGGTGAATACACCTGAATACAGCCTAACAAAGGTCTGCCGCCATTAAAATTTCACCCGTAGCGCAGCTCTTGGTATTAACAACACTGAGTTGAATGATTAGCTGTTTAAATCTGGAGAATTCAAGGCTATTATAATGCCAGAGTTACTAGCTGTCAGCACATCATGAAGTCTCTAGTTCTCTATGACTTCATCGTGAAGTCATAGAGAACTAGAGACCTGTCCATGTCGAGATAGCTTTCATCGCCCAATGACTCACCACTGTCGTCCGTAGTTTTATCTGTACCATCGGAATCGATTCAGCAAAAGACCCCAATCGCTTACAAAAACAGGAACAGGCGAACTCCTGGTATTTATGTCGCAATATTTTCGCAGTATTATCACTCAGCTAAATAGCATTGGCACGGCCAACGTGCGTAAAAAGTTAGTACAGTTTGTGTAGTTCTGGTACGGCCTGCGCTCCGCTAAAAAGATATTTATACAAATATGTCTTTACTTCGTTACGAAAGGAAAATAACTGACAAAGCTTATACTATGGTACTGAATGATCGGATAAGCTTTCATACCGATTTCTTGGATAAGTTTGCGAGCGAATTCCTTTTTTCCGATGAATACCTGTGTCATCGTTGTATAGCAAGTCAACATCCGCAAGTACCTAGAATCCAAACCAAGAGTATTGTGTTCACTTTGGCGTAATCACGCAGCACCAATGTTGGTTTATTGGGTTTGCATTCAAAACTGTTTGTGAGAGCTGTTCCTCGTAACTGACAGGTCGGGTCCACTACAAAAGAGCTATTGAAAAAGAGCCAGTGCAATTTGAACTAGTAACATTAGGCCTAGTGTAGAAAATCGCTAGCTTTCAAAAGGGCTAGTAAACAAAACAGCTAACGTTCGGCAGCCACAAAGCTGCGAAACATGAGAATGTACGCGTAACTTGGTGCATGCTGAGTTCATGAATTATAGTCTAAGGTATCTCAAATATCACAAGATTGCCTTGTCGCTACTCGCTATTCTGTATTGATACTTAGGTGGTATCAATGACAATAAGTCCCTGTCCATAACAAAACTATGTGAGTCTGATCCAGCTTTCATCATCAACCGCAAGAATGAGCAGTTTTGGCTCGACCAAAAGCAAAGTGAGGACACTAGTTCTTTTGTCCATATTTATCTGGTTAAACGTATGAGCTAGTGCTACGAAAGAGCTAGTCTTTTGGTGCTAGTGGACAAAAGAGCTGAAATTAACAAAGAGCTAATCCGGTACAGTTGCTATAGCGCCATGCTTATCAGAATTGAAGATGAGTTCACCATTTTAGCCCATTTCGAAATCCAATCACTGAGGCCGTTGTCGTTGCCATCTGAGACTTCTCAGCTATTTGAGTTTTTTCGAATTTAATTCTGACCATCGTTTTTCATGTATTTCCGTACATAAAGCGTAAAGCTGATAAATAAATACATATAAAGAAACAAACACGTCGTTCGCCGAGCGTCAACTGCAATATCATTTGTAAACGTTCAGCGAAATATTGTATCCGATGCCTCTGAGGAAATCATCCCTTGTTACCACTCCATCAGCTAACCGGCAAATCAGTTTTTGAATGTTTTGGTTAGTATCTTGGTAAATTGTTGGACTCTGGATAACTCTGCCAGCCTTGAATGTAAAGAGATCAGCTGCTTGTATAGCTTCTTCTTTTTGAATGGCGTTAAAAAATCTGGCAATGGAGGAATGCGGAGAATCAAGCATACCTTGAATGCAGAGACTATTATGGGTGCCCAAACCCCAAGCCCAACCCAGCCGAAACCCATGAACACCAAGCCCAGACCCAGACCATACCCATTTAATTTCATAATATTGATACCCATGCCCATTTGGGCCCATTCAGATAAGGCAGATAATTGTTTTCACAAAATTCGCAACCATTACCCTAGCATGTTGACTTTCATAATAATTAACGATAAATATATTAGGCACCTGTGTCGTTGCTGCTGATTTGTTTTTAACGTTATCGAACACTTGCGGTTCAACATGTATAATATTGGATCAGACATAGGATCAGACATCGGTTTTAAAAAAATATTACTGCCCTATTACTTACCACGATTTATTGTTGTCATTAATTGCCAAAGTCTATTGTTTCATGTTTCTATATTCATATACAAAACATATTTAATCTGGTTAAACATCTGTTGTCAAGTAAAAGATAACGCTTAGCGACATTCATTCCAAAATTGGCCATACCCATGCCACAATACCCATTAAAGTACAAAATGCCATACCCAACCTAGACATTTGAGAATTGAGGATGGGGCACCCAATGGGTGCACCAGCCATTGATGTTCCCTGCTTGAATGGCCTGATACCTATGCTAATAGTTTAATTAGCCATTGTAAACTAGCGCTTTAAGGTGGCAAAAATTACAAAGAGACCAAATAGCAAGTTCTACTAGCCGCACGTAGCCATTTCGTTCAAGCTCTTCTGAGGACACCTAGCTCTTTTGTCCCACTAGCACCAAAAGAACTAGCTCATTTCGTAAGCACAGCTCATACGTAGCCTAGCTCTTTTGTCCACTAGCTTTCTTGACCACTAGCGATTTTTTACACTAGTCCTAATAGTTACTTAGCTCAAATAGCCACTATCTTGTTTTTGCACTAAGCTTCTTTGCGGCTCTTCGGACAGGTCGGATATTGCGATTAAAATTCGAATATGGCGGTATGAGGTCGGGAATATGCAATTAAAATAATATTGCGTAAAAATATCGCATATTCCGGATATGATTTTGTTAGCACGCAGGAGTCATAGCCATGAACGGGCCACTTGGCAACGGCTCAACGGTGACACTAACGGTGGACGCCTGAAACAGTGACCTACTTAGTGGAACAGTTGTTCTAGACATTCGGCAGGTGGCGCCAGCGGCAGGTCGTCCCTCAGCTGGCGACAGTTACTGGCCGGCCTTGGCCCGACACTGGCCACCGGACGACCGCCGTTCTACAATCGCCACGCGCGCATGTACAACCGCCACCTGCGAGTGATGGGTTCCGAGTTCCTTGGCAAGAGATCATCGCCTGGACGACAGCCGAACGGATCGCGCAACGGCGCCAACAGCAGGCGCAAACGGTCTCTCGGCTCGGAGTTCCTCGGAAAGCGGTCCTCCGGCATAGAGTTAATCCTGAAAAGAATTCCGAACTCGGAGCTCTTGAACAAGAGGTTCCTGGGGTCAGAGTTTCTTGGAAAACGAGTCCCGGAATCAGAGTACCTTAGCGAGGAAGTTCCTGACATGGACTTGCTGGAAAAAAGGGATCCGGACTGGGGCTTTCCTAACAAGAGAGTACCAGGTTCAGAGTTTCTCGGCAAAAGAATCCCAGGGTCCGAGTTCCTTGGAAAGCGATTTCCAGGCTCAGAGTTCCTTGGCAAACGAAAAATGGGCTCAGAGTTTCTCGGAAAGAGAGCACCCTGCGAGGAGTACCCTATCAGAAGGCCACCAAGACTGGAGTTTGACGGAGCTCGAACATCTGGTTCTGAGACGCACGAGAAGCGGCCATCTCAATATCATGGTCCGGGTACCTGGGTCAAACTTCACCCATATCGAAATGTTAGGGAAAAACAACTTGTGAACCGGAATTTCAAGGCCAACTTTTTAGATCAGCATTAGCTGTAGAAGTCTCAAAATTGGTGCTAAGAAATACGATGTGACGGAAAGGATTTTCCGATGAAAAAGCACTTCGTTTAAGGTTTTGAACGTTCATCAAATAAATGGGCGAGCAAGTTTTGTTTTTCCGAAGTGCACTGCAGCATCCGTTAAAAAGTTCAGTTAAGACTAAGCAAAATAAGGGAAGACAAGATGCTAAACAAATACATTAATGACTTGTCTGTCAAATGATAGTTGAATATATCCAAGGCAAAGAAAAAAGCTAGTGGTATTCATTCTTATGTTTATGCTGCAACAACGGCTTACGAAACTCATTTAAGTATATCCCAGCTCTGAAGTTACGATGAAGGGCAAATTTCACTTCCAAATGGCCTATAAAACCTATTTAGCGCCACGCGGTGGTGGAGTCTTGCTCCAAAACACAATAAATACCTAACGGTAATATTGATATGATCTTCATGCATGCCGTTCGCCAGAATTGAGCCCCTGTTGACAGCGATCATTTGTGAAGCAGACTGGTTATTGATTTGACTCGGACTGAGTCGGTTGGAATCGTTAAATCAAAATTCCTTGAATGTAAATTTATATTTACCATCATATCTTTTGATTCATAAATTGCGATTGAATAAAAAAAAAATCACGATGCAAGTGATGCAATATATATATACTCATGTATGCATATTGAATATGTTGAATCAAACATGAATTGATTCAAAAAATGTAATTCTTAATATTTTTCAAAATCGTATCCATAAATCCAACGGTGATCGATTCATTCAGGTTCAAAATGAATCGTGATTGAATCGTTTAAAAAGTTGAATCGATAACCAGTCTGCTGTGAAGACATCCAGAGCTGTAGCGACCATGTCCCGTACCTTGCCATAAGGAGAACAGTGTGCTCACTCCACAGTATGTATCAGGCTGCCAACATTTCACCCAGTTCTGTGGGAAGGCTCAGAGCTGGAGGGATCTGAGCTTTCCCTCATCAGAATACTGGCTGTATCTCATTCATCGTCTGATCGCTGTAATCGAGAAAGGGATGTTGTCTGGACACTCTAGCCGAGCAATTAAGAACAACGATGCACAACAACGATGCACAAGTATGTGTTCCCTTGTAAGGTTATTCCTTCGTTGATGCATTTCCTATTAATGCATCACCAGATCATGTTTTTTGCCACCCAGGCAGGGGCGGATCAAGGGGGCCAATCTGGTTATGCCCCCCAAAGAATGTCTGAAATCGGAGAAAAGTTGACACATTTTCTGATACAAAATAAAATATAAGCAACTTTGACAAAGGAAAGTATGTTTTAAATCAGCTATCAAAGCATAAATTAGCAGAATCAGAAGAGTTCGCAGAATTATGTGAGACTTTTTGGACTTAAACCCCACCCCCATCACCGGTGACCCCTCTCAAACTATCGTTCTGGATCCGCCCCTGCACCCAGTAAATCCAATTATACAGCTGGATGGAGACTTGGATGCCGATATTTCTCGATACCTTTAAATACAACGTACATGCTTGTTTAATGACTTTGTTTGGTCCAGGTAACCTCCCTTGAAGCCATTGATTTCCATTGAAGACACTCCAAGCAAAGGCAACAGCACGAATCTCGTATACATCACCGCACTCACACGCTATCACGAGGTGGATTTTCCAGTCTTACCGATTTACTCCCACACAGTAAAAAATATAAAGCATATCAGTCGCTGAATCGAAGTTGCAGTGAATTCAATGTATACGGTGCGTCAAATGTTGACATTGGTTCGGACGGAGGAGATGCATTAGAGGCTGATGGAACAACGATATGTTACGAGCAGATGACCTCGTCACAGTGTGCTGAACAGGCATGCTCGAATGGGTCGCTCTGTGGGGCACAACAAATAACAGGCTGATTGTTGATCGTTGACATGCCCTGCTCTTTTCGTGCAAAATACATGTATTTGAACCATTGTGCGGAGTTTCTTCATGACAGCGCGACACAGCCGAGGAATCGAATGCCAGTAATGGCGCAGAGTTAACGAAGAATCACAGCCGAACTAATGGCTTCTGAATGTCGGACTTACATTTCAACCTTTCTACTCTAAACACATCGGGACCGGCTCTCATTAACAACCAATAGTGTGTCATGCCCGAAACACATTCAAAGATATGTATGCATATCAAGTATATTTTCAGTTTACTCATCTGCTGGAAATCTGCTGGGCTGCGCCGTATTTTCGCGAGTCACTTTGGAGCAGAGTGTCACAGGTGAAGACACCAACGGCGACTGTCGCCGGCGCTGTGAATGATGGGAGGAGTGGGCCAGCCACAAAAATACAACCGCAGCTGCTGTACGCCCTGATACATCATTGCGGCGTGGTCTCTGAGCGAACCAACTGGCGGGGGTCGGCCACGAGAGGTGCCGTGCCTGTAACAACACACCCGCCTGCGCTCCTACCTTCAGCATCGGCTCCACCATGGTCATTGGTCAATGAAAGGCTTGAAGCGACAGCCGTGAGACATTTCACAGCACCGTGAGGAAGAAGCTCGCTACGTCTGCGGTGTGACCCTACAGTACCGCAGAGCACAATCCCAAAGACGAAGACAATATGTGTTTTTATGTTGATGCTATTGAAAAAACTGAATTATGCGAAATAATGAAAATGCCGAAGCGTGACTGGTTAGGTATATCAATGTATTTGAAGAATTGAAAACCTGTCTTTGAAAGCCATCTTATCACTAAAACTATTAATTTTTTTAGTTCATTTATTTGTTTGCTTATTTATGTCACCCGACATTTTTTTCTCCTTTCTGGCTTCTATAGAAGCCATACTGTCACCAAAAGCGTCGGAGTGGCGCCTCCTGTATATCCCTTCCCCGTGTTACCACTGAGATTGCAATAGCATGCAACAAGCGTTATCCTCCAGAGACAGGGACTCGTCTGACATGTTAACTAGGAGAGGAAAAAAACAGTCACAGCTCCAGTCCCCCAGTGGAGCTGAAATTCGGCCAGTGGGGGGGGGGGGCAGCGCGACTGGCGCCAGCACTCAGCAGTCCCCAATGAATGCCTGACGCCTTTGTTGTCTTGAGCCACCAAAAAGATAACGTTTCAGCTGATGAAATTTAGTAAATTATGGATAGTCTAGTGGCCAAGCTGCTTTAGCTGACAGCATTTATGTGTAAAGCTACTAGCTAAGTAGTAATGTCGAGTGTCGGCAGACGCGTTCTAGTCGCCAAGAGCTACACGTATGGCAAATGCTGCCTCTGACAGTTCCATAGACCTGATACGCTCTACTAGACGCATGTGGCACAACAGCGTGAACCAAAACATAAATCATAAACATTTCGTAACACTTGTTTTGCATTGTTTAGCGACATATTGTTTGAGCTGTATCGTTTCGTATGCGTATTATAACTACCGTTTCATTATTCCCCAGTAAGTACGTTGGTGAGGCATTCCAGAGGCAATCAGTGAAGCCAACCTAATAAGGAGGTCTTCCAAATCCGGCCCCGAGTGGCATATTGCTGCAGCGCGATGGCAGGCGACGCAACAAGCGGTCGCTTCAATGACAGTATATAAATGAACGAAAACATTTGTATAATATGCGATTATTTTTCGTTGCACTTTAAAACCAATCAGCGTGAGGGAGCTGCGATAAATCCGCCGGTGCCGGTGCTCGCTTGCCCCTTCGCCATGGCAAGGGGGGCGTTTTACGCCTCCTGGTACTCGGTTCCTATGGGACGTAGACAGGAACCAAAAACACCATTCGAAAACTCTTCAAAAAGTACATGGTTATTTTTTCTCTCAGTTCAATATTGAGGTCACGAGATGTCATCAAAGGTCAGATTTTTCAGTTTCAGGACTTTGCTCCAGAAACCTCAAAATATCTCAGGAACCATGATAGCTAGAAACAAACAGTATAAATCCATCAAAATCTCTTGAAAAAAAATCAACCGTCTACGTGTCCTCAGATTTTAGACAAGGTCAATAGTTTAGGCTCGACGGTCATCAAATGTAAAAAAGTATATTTTTGGCAAAGCTGTTTTTCGCAAATAACATTATACCTTATAAAGATAAAGAAATAATTTTGACGACATTGTGTTTGTATCGTCACGGCACATTGAAAAATAATCACGGTGACCTGGTTAGCAGACTTGTGATCACTAAACTGGATCTGGGATCCCAGTGGATCCCTCGGTATAAAATGCATAAAAATATTGGATCCCAGTGGATCCCTCTGCGTAAAACGCATGAAGACATGTGATCCTTCTGGATACCTTGATGTAAAGTGCTTCAGGATCTGGGATCTCAGTGGATCTCTAACTTAAAACAAGCCTTAGATCTTGAAACACAAAATTCAGGAACTGACATCAAAATTTGTGGTCTCTATTTTGCGTATGTAATATGCACTATGTAGATAATTAGTACTTGCAAATTATATTGTATTTGTTGACACATATCACCAAAGGCTGATACACTCACTAGCAGGTGAAGTCAGGTAGGTGACAAGTGAAGTCAGGTGAAGTCAGGTCAGAACCTTGTAAGTTTTACCTATTAGAAAACTACCTATTAGAATATTAAATATTGCAATAACTACCTATTAGAATATTGCAATTAGTTTTCCAATATGATAAAATTAGCCAGAAGTAGGTACCACCTACGAGCGTTCCTGGATCCCGAAGCTGGATCTGGGATCCCAGTGGATCCCTCGGCATAACATATATCAGGATATGGGATCTCTGTGGATCCTCGGCCTATTATGTACCTGGATCTGGTATCCCATGTGGATTCCGGGACACAGGACACAGAGACCCAGATCTCAGATAGTCCCAGATCCAAGTACGTGTCTGCTGGTTAGGTAATTTTCAAAATCTTACTTTACGTCAGGTCATTTGGTGACTCAGGTAGGTCATGTTGCATATGCAGCGACGCAGCACAAGAAAAACGCAGTGGTGTCATCTGCTCGTCTCTATCTTTAATATATCAAGAGATATTAGCAGGATATTTCTGATGACCTCAGATGACCTCAGATAACCTTGCCGACGTTACTAAGCAACATTTTTACCTGGTTCATCAACATTGAGCCCAAATAATATTATTTGGAAGTTATTGTCCTGATCCAAAGCATAATCTCTGAATAGGATGCACTAGTGCTAACCCGTCCGCTCCGCTGGACGATCTATGCATACAGACTGCATTTTTATGTTTTGTATTTGTCATATTACCGAGGTACTCACCCGTCAAGGGATCGTGGTTTGTTTTTCAATTCGGTGCGAACGGCTATATTTTTACGTTTACTGCTAAACACCTTCTCCGTGCTATAGATGTCGATGGTGCAAGCATTAAGCGTCATCTAGATTCTATACAGGTGGCGCTGATGTGCACAACCCGTGCCTCGCCGCGCTGGTGGCGTATAGTTCAAGTTCCGCCCATCAGAGGGCGGGCGGCGGTATTATCGGTGGAAGTTGTGTCGTGTTATTTTTTCTGACACAGTCAGACAAAAAAATTACTTGTAGGAGGACGGTTTGATTTTGGGAAATGTAGGGAGCAGAATAACACACACACACACACACACACACACACCACACACATCACACCACCACACACACAACACACACCACCACACACACACACACACACACATGTTGGTCAATGCGATCTTGCAAAATTATTTCTTAGATACTATTCAATCTAATGTGTCGAAACTACATAAATGTCGCGTAATTATGATACGATAAATAAATTAGTTGCAACACGGACAGACAGACAGGACAGACAGACTTTCTTTAAAATAGTAAGTAGATTTGCATATGTCCCTTTCACTTACAAGGGAGAGAAACTGACAATGGGTCACCGATACACAATTATCTAAGATATACGAATTGTAGGTATTTATGACTTTATGAAAGTTTCAAATCTCTCGGAAAAAAATACTGTGACTTTGGCACGATCACAACATTTTGGGAGGTAGAGTCACTTGACGTGACCTGGTGACCTGACCTGAGTTGTCCTGAGATAAAAACTTATACAAAGTGTGGGCAATTTATTTCCAAATAGCTGTACTAAATTTGGCGTTGCTGCACGCCGCCGTTTTTCCGCTATTTATGAAAACCAGAGAAGTTGGGGAGGGGAATCACCGTATGCGTGTTAACCTTTGACCTGACCTGGACCTGACATATGACATCAATTGGAAAATTTATCGTTTGTTTCATATGCGCTTTATTGAAAGTTTTTAAAAGCCGCCTTGCACGTCGCGCTGCGATCATTGGTTCTAGAGATAACGAGGGGGCAAAATAAATAAATGACGGTCAATGACGTTCGTCTGTTTTGTATTTGTACTTACTTCACGCAACCGATCCACGCGATGCGGGGCTATTCTAGGTCGCAGGTCATAGACGTAAAACAGTGGAATCGGGTCAGCAGACATACTCACACACACGCACTCACACACATACAGTCACGCACCGAGTAAAACAACTAACAATCATCCAAATGTTTAAACTTTAAATCACCCTTGTGATTTAAAGTTTAAACATTTGCATGATGTGCTTACGCAGCTCGGTCTTCGGTCTTAAACTGGAGTAGGCTGAGGTCACGAATAGTAGCGGGTAGGCTGTTAAAAGCCGTCACAATCGAGTACAAGAAGCACCGCCTCCCCGCCTCTGTGCGGATCGCTGGTGTCTGCAGTTGGTCACACTGTCTGGTTTCGCGATGGTGGACATCGTCCTGGATAAGATACTATGAAGGCGACTCGGGCTGCGATGTTTACTAAAATGGTTTCAACAGGGTCCAGAGAATGATAAAGATACATGTTGCCCGCGTCAGCCACTTCGAAAAGTTGTCTTAAAACGTCGTGATATGAATAAAACTTCCTAACGGCCTGAGATCACAGCACGGTGTCCGAGTTGAGCAGCTTCTGCAGGCGCACCGTCCTGACCGACGTTACATTGTTTCCGTACACTACTCAAATGCAATACGGACTAGTGAGGTGACAAGACCTAGACTAGTGGTGATGGGGTCGCCTGAGGCAGCTGTGCCTGACAGTGGCTTGAGACCAGATAAGCAGTACCCGTGCACCGCCCTCACAACGTCATCTACATGGGCGAGAACGTCACATATGGCCCAATTGGCTCGACGATACAGCATACATCTACATGGGCCGAGAACGTCATGGCCTGGTCGAAAACTACACCCAGGTTCCGGACAGTGGGGGAACCGGCATCCGTGGCACCCATGAATTCGACGCTGATGGAAGGGAGCCTCTGCAGTTTTTTACGTGAGCCGAGAACTATGAGCTGCGTTTTCTGAGCGTAGAGTTGCAAGCCGTTTTTGCCGAACCAATGAGCCAGAAGGGTGTTGTTGTGTTCCATGAGCTGGGTGAGGGTGCCAAGGTCGCCGGTCCCACCAGAGACCATCACCTGGGTGTCATCGGCATAACTGTGCTAACTACTCTTGCGGCCGTCCTGTACATTCGGTAGGTCGTTTGGCCATAAATTGAGACGCCAGTCAATGTCGGGTTAATTGTATGTTTCATGTTCAATGTTGTCATTATAGCCGGCCACCCCTTCCCAGTCAAATTTCCTTAGACCGAGTCCCTGCTTCACAGACGGCTACAAAAGGAACACTGAAGTTTAATGCGGCACAAGCATGTATCAGGCATCAGCTTTGAGAGACATCTAATGGGCCGCAATAGGAAACTGCTTAGCGTGCAGCACAGCATGCATCAAGGTGTCAAGCTTGAGAGCATCTATGGGCTGCAATAGAAAACTGCTGAGTCGTGCGGCCAGCAATTGCATCAGGCGTCCAAGCTTTGAGAGACGATCTATGGGGCTGCAATAGAAAACTGCTGAAGTTCGTGCGGCAACAGCATGTAATCAGGCATCAGCTTTTGAGAGACATCTATGGACTGCAATAGGCAACTCCGCCACTGTAGCTCGAGCTCGGGAGAGCCTGGATTCCTTCTGAATTCACCCAGTAGTAGGCGCCCGGGTTCGAGTCGCTTCCGCGCTCTCTATTTACCCCCTGACTAGTAATGACAATTTGGCCGTGGCAGCGTCTCGTTCAAGGAAGGCGGGGCGGACCCGCGGAAGCCGTGTCCACTGTCAGGTACTATGTCGGGCACGTAAAGCTCTCGCTTCTAAATTCTGCCGGACGACAGGAATTGCGTGATCGGGTGGTGGGGTCAGAGCCTACGCAACAAGCTATGCTTAGCACGGGCCGTGACCTCGGAAATATATTCATTCAAATAATTCAAATACCATTTGTTTAATGATAATAATAAAATTATTAAGCGGCACAGCATGTATCACGCGTCAGCTTTGAGAGACATCTATGGGCTGCAATAGGAACTGCTGAGTCGTGCGGCACAGCATGCATCAGGCGTCAGCTTTGAGAGACATCTATGGGCTGCAATAGGAACTGCTGAGTTATGCGGCACCAGACGCCAGCTTTGAGAGACATCTGCAAGGATGCAGGAACCATTGGGGCAGTGGGGACAGCTGACCCCACAACTTTGTTTTAGTGGGAGCGCCCGTCCCACAACTTTGAGGATAAAATTTTGATTTTTAATTTGCAGCATGCCACTGGGCTTTAAACAATAAATAACCATATTCAAAAGTGAGAAATACTTAAAAGAAGAAAAAAATTGATTGAGAATTTGAAATCAGGTAAGTTAAGCCACTTTTCAGGTCGCACTTGAGGACCTTTTCAGTCATTTTATACCCAAGTCCGTGACCCGGTGCTTAGCACCACCATCACCCGTGCCAAGGGGAAGGGGTGGGTGTTTTGACGTCCCTCTCGAACTCGGCTCCTATAGAACGTAGGCAAAAACTGAAAACAACTTTCGAAAACTTGTCAAATATCATGTTGAAACTATCTCAGATAATTGTTGGCTCAGGTCAATATAGACGTCACCAGAGGTCATCAAATGTCAGATTTTCCAGTTTAAGGCTTCACTCCAGAAACCCCAACATACCTCTGGAGCTCTTCTGGCTAGATACAGACGGACATAGCTGTGAAAAGCTCTTGAAAAATGACATCGCCTGATTGTCCTTCACAATTTTAGCTCATATAAATAGCTACGGCTCCAGAGTCCAGAGGTCATCAAAGGTCAAAAGGCTATTTAAGAGGAAAACATTTTTTTCGCAAATAACTTTTCACTTAATAGATATAAAAATAATAATGAAACAATAATTTTAATCTCGTCAAGGCACTTCGAATCATATTCATGTGTACCAGGTTAGGTAAACTGAGAAATGTGACCTCAGGTCAAGGTCAAATGGTGACCAAGTAGGTAAATAATGTTGTATATTGAGAGACGTGTCTCGACGAGCAAAGTACATTGGTGCTGGCTTCACTTATCTATCTTCATTCTATGGATAGTTATTAACAAAAAGGTGTTGGTGAACTCGGATGACCTCAGCTGACCATGTAGGGGTCACTGATCAAACATTACACATAGATAACCATGAATAGACTATTATAACATGATCTAGAAAAAATTGTACTGATATCGTGCAAATTTTCGGAATAGGGAGCATTTGAATATTTTCCCATTGACATATAGTTGGGAGATGACGAAAGTGACCCGACCTTAGTTCCCGATGCATATATAAATAATTATAAAATCTGAGATTGGCGGAATATAGGGTATACGTCCCACATAACGCACCAATGTGGGTACACATGGTAATTCCGCGGGTTTAGCCCCACCTTGCCCCACGGTATTGATATGGGCCTTCCCACATCGTACCCCACGGTTTTGGGGAAGGCGATTCCACATGGTTACCATGTGAGCAGCCAACATGGTTCCCATATGGGCCTAGCCCACCCGTTGATGTTTTGCCCATATGGTAGATTAATGGTTTCTGGATGGTTATCATATGACCAAGGCCCATGGTAACCATATAGAAACGTCGTCAATAACCACAATCGCACTCATGTGCAAAAAAAAGTGGCTTAGACCAAAATTTCGTCCCATAAGTGAATTCTCCGTCTCAATCGCGCTGGAAATCAATAATTTGCCAATAAATTTTGCGCATAATGAGCATTCCCATGTGATACGACTCGACTATATATGTGGGACAGCCTGCTCCGGTCCGTTCAGACCATTGCGCAGCCATAGGTTGAAGGAGGAGAACTTCAGTGGGTTATAATGGTACGCTGACCGGTCAGCCGCCCCTGGACAGGCCCTCCCCCGCAAACGGAGCTGCGAGGGGGCCCATGCCAGCCGACGTCCATCACTCTCGGGAAAACGGCACGTAGACCGACTCTTGCCCGGTGGACATCCCCACTAGAACCCGGGATGACGATGGTCATCAACCCGTATTATGAAGATGGAAGTGAGACGCGACGAACACTTTTATCACTTTAATCCATACAAGTAACGGTCTGAGTTTTGTGAAAACTGAAGGTGATTGCAATTTACAGCAGATGACGGATGAACAAAAGGAATAAATAATAATGTGATCAGTTCGTCCACCAACTCAACAGTCCGCTATGAAAAGGATATCAGTGAACGCACACACAATAAATAAATGACGAAAAACCACAGCAAAATGACTGGACCTGAGCAACTCCATCTATTGGGAACTCTAGATGCTTGTTTTGCCCACCGCCTGCCCATCTAAAAACCCAATATGGAGCCCACCAGGTGTATGCCACAGCCTTCCCATGTTGCTATTTGCCCGACGTTGACCCATCTTAAATTGCGCATATAGGGCCATCTAGGTATGCCCATGTCCTTCCCATGCCACGTGTCGATAATCTCGCCCATCCAAACCCATATGGGGCCCATATTAGACCCAGAGCATTCCCATGTCCGTCCCATGCCCATGCTGCGCCCACGTCGCCCATTTAAAGCCCATATGGTACCCACTTATGTGTGTTATGTGGGATATAATTTTATAAAATCACGTAAGTTTGAAACCGATCGGTCAAAAAATGTGGCTGTGGTACAACCGCACACTTTTTGGGAGGTGGGGTCACGTGACCTGGCCTGGTAACCTGACCTGACATGACTCGAAGTCAAAATGTGTAAACAAACTGCGTAACTGATGCCCCAACACCTGTGCCAGAAACAGCGCGCGCCGCCGTTTTTCTGCCATCCCCGAAAAACCTTAGGGACATTGACCTTAGGACAAAACCTTAGGACATACCCGCGATGTCCCTGCTCAGAGACATTGCGGGCTACAATAGCAACTGCTGAGTGCTGAGTTATGCGGCACAGCATGTATCAGGCGTCAGTTTTGAGAGAAATCTATGGGCTGCAATAGGAACTGCTGAGTCGTGCGGCACAGCATGTATCAGACGTCAGCTTTGAGAGACATCTATGGGCTGCAATAGGAACTGCTGAGTCGTGCGACACAGCATGCATCAGGCGTCAGCTTTGAGAGACATCTATGGGCTGCAGCCTGCAATAGGAACTGCTGAGTTATGCGGCACCAGATGCCAGCTTCGAGGACATCTACAAGGATACAGGAACCGTGGGGGCAGTGGGGACAGCTGCCCCACAACTTATTTAGTGGGAGCCCTGCCCCACAACTTTGAGGATAAAATTTTGATTTGTAATCTGCAGCATGCCACTGGGCTTTAAAAATAACCATATCAAAGTGGGAAATACTTTGAAGAAGAAAAAATTATTGAGATTTAAATCAGTAAGTTGTCATTTTCAGTCGCACTTGAGACCTTTCAGTCATTTTCAACCGCGTCGTCCCGGTGCTTAGCACCACCATCGCCGTGCAAGGGGAGGGGTGGGTGTTTTGACGCCATCTCGAATTTGGCTCCTATAGAACGTAGGCAAAAACTGAAAACAACCTTCGAAACAGACATGTTCCATTCCCCAGGCGTTTTGGCCTTTACATGAGTATTATGGCGACGGGTGTTATGCTATAGCACTTCCGCACATTGCAAACTATTGCTCCGTGCTTACTTTTTTTCCCATGTGCAAGTTTTTTCGTCATTCGAAATGTATCAGAACACCCGCGAAAATTGGCCCAAGATCCTTCGGGATCAATGGATCCAAGGTTCAGGGAATCAAAGTGGATCTCAGGCTATTTTTCGAACGTTTTTTGATAGCCAAACAACCAAACAGGCTCAGGGCAATAGAGAGGGATCGAACGCTTAAGTTAAACGCATATTAGTGCTGTGTTGCTGTTATCGTTGTCAGAACCTTGATTCCAAACTTGAGGCTTCTGGGATCTGATCACATGTCTGCTTCGAAAACTTGTAAAATATCATGTTGAAACAATCTCAGATATTTTTTGGCTCAGGTCAATATAGACGTCACCAGAGGTCATCAAATGCCAGATTTTCCAGTTTAAGGCTTTACTCCAGAAACCCCAACATATCTCTGGAACTCTTCTGGCTAGACACAGACGGACATAGCTATGCAAAGCTCTTGAAAAATGTCATCGCCTGATTGTCCTCAAATTTTAGCTCATATAAATAGCTACGGCTCCAGAGTCCAGAGGTCATCAAAGGTCAAAAAAGTTTTTTTACACATAACTTTTTACTTAATAGATATAAAGAAATAATTATGAAACCATCATTTAAATATCGTCAAGACACATCGAATCATATTCATGTGTACCAGCTTAGGTCACCGATGCATATATAAATTATATAAATCCGAGATTGACGAATTATATGTATACCTATATGATTTAATGAAATCATTTAAGTTTGAAACCGATCCGTCAAAAACTGTGGCTGTAGTACGACCGCGCACTTTTTTTGGAGGTGGTGTCACGTGACCTGGCCTGGCAACCTGACCTGACATGACTCGAAGTAAAAAAAATCACACAAAGTGGGTAACTGATGTCCTAACACCTGTGCCAGAAACAGAGCGCGCCACCGTTTTTCTGCCATCCCCGAAAAACCTTAGGGGGAGTCCCTGCTCAGAGACATTGCGGGCTACAATAGGAACTGCTGAGTTATGCGACACAGCATGTATCAGGCGTCAGCTTCGAGAGACATCTATGGGCTGCAATAGGAACTGCTGAGTCGAGCGGCACAGCATGTATCAGGCGTCAGCTTTGAGAGACATCTATGGGCTGCAATAGGAACTGCTGAGTCGTGCGGCACAGCATGTATCAGACGTCAGTTTTGAGAGAAATCTATGGGCTGCAATAGGAACTGCTGAGTCGTGCGGCACAGCATGTATCAGACGTCAGTTTTGAGAGACATCTATGGGCTGCAATAGGAACTGCTGAGTCGTGCGGCACAGCATGTATCAGAAGTCAGTTTTGAGGGCTGCAATAGGAACTGATGAGTCGTGCGGCACAGCATGTATCAGGCGTCATGTTAAAGGGAATATAGCACTTTGGGAAAAGTATGTAGAATGATGGAGAAGAATGCCCTGATGAAATTTTCGTAATTACTCGAAAACAGCTACGCTATCAACGTGAAACTTCTAGTTTAGCTTCTGGGTAGCAATAAATTTTGAACGTCCTTCTGTTGAAAAAGTGAGGCAATTTCGTAGACCAAATTGTTGATATATACGAATTTAGTGACGTCACTAACCCAATATTTTAACACAAAAGTCAGCTAAACTTTAACAGGCCGTACAAAGACCATATGTCAAGCAAAATGCAGGTCAAAAACTGCTTAAGATTGCAAACGACAATAGCTACAAAATGGCCATCTCAAATTTTTGTTTACCCCAAAAATTTCCAAAAACGTTTTTGAATGACCAATTATAAAAAAATAATTAACTAAAATACCTCGATTTTAACCTTGGATTTGACCGTGACCTGACATGTAACCTCATTTTGACATTTTCGAGTGTGCTTTAAATTGGTCTCATTAACTGCTTTCGAATGCCGCCTTGCGCGTCCCGTTGCGATCATTGGTTCGGAAGATAACCAGGGGGCGTTTAACGCCCCCTCCCAGTCAATGGCGCTCAGATAAGACCCCAGTCAATACCGGGTTAAGAGACATCTATGAGCTATAATGGGAGCTGCTGAATCACGGGGCTCAGCATTTGGCAGGCGTCATCCTTGTAAGTTGTATACGGGGTGGCAGAGAAGGCACATTAAGCAACGAACACATCTTATGGGAGAGAAAGCGTGCGCTGGACGGTTTTTTAGAAGTAAAGTAGTTAAACTGGCAATGCGTGGCGACGTAATATGATCGGATCGCTTAAACACTATCATAAGTCAACTGTCAATCTAAATTATTATAACTAAATGTAAAGCAAATAAATTAGCTTAGCGTTTGCAGCAGCCCCTAGCGAATAAGTGACGATTTTTGTAAATACAATAAAGAGCGTCTAAGGACTTTTTTAACGATACGTAATCCATCCTATCTGGCAAATTTGGCACCAAGTTATTTACTTGCAAACAAGAGAAACGCGATTCCTTGCCGTGTGAGTGTTTCGCATGAATAATACCTTGCTCTGTTTTCATTGTCAGCATACATTTATATAAAAAAACATCTATGCAATGCATTTGAGTCGAAAGTGAGACATTTAGAGGATAAAGGTAAAATATTTCGAAGTTCAAATTACGCAACTTTTTACGTCAAAATAAATGGAAGTCTTCTGCATTCTGTATCATAAATGTATGGTGTGATCTATTGGCTATTATTTACGAGCAAGAACGACTACATGGAAGTAGTGGTTTGCTAAATATTCATTTTTTTCCAAACCCTTGCAATGAGGCATTTTGCCCCATGCCCGGGTAACACCCCCAAGATACAATGACATGATGCAAGGTGAGAGGGGTAAAACGCCGGCCCTCGACACTATTTATATGGCTTTGAACTGGGGCGTTTTACCTCTGGTGGCCCGGGGGCGTCTCTTGCCCCACGCCTCACAATACAGTTCGGTGCACATAGCGACGATATGCGCCATTTCTGCCGCAACATTATACTTTACAACTATATTGACTACAATATATAAGGCACTGACATATTATGAATTAATCACAAAAACAACAAGAACGGAACCAAAAACGAAGAGGAGGGACTCACTCCGGTGACTTGGCGAATCGTCTCGAAAGAGACGACTTAAGAAGCGATAATTTTATGGTTGCTAGGGATCCATCCCAAGTATCCTTTGATGAAGGGAAACGTTAATTCTAGACGGGGGACGTATAAGTCAAGGAGCGTATTCCCCACATTTATCCTATCTTTTGAGTTTAATGTGATTTACTAAACAAATCAAAACAGTTAGCTTTGGGTGAGCTAAAGAAGTATTTAGTCGGAACAAAATGTATTTTCTTATTGAGTCAAAATAGAGTCGGAGTCAGGTCAGCTAATCAAAGCTGAGTGAACGTTACAAATAAGAGTCGGGTACAACCCTGTGGTAAATCCAACACTAACAACCTAATATAACATATTCATATATTGTCGTCAAATTATAGCCGTTCGTATTCATATCATTCCGCCCTGCTCGGCATTCTTCCTGCCGCCATTTCAGGGGTGACACACTGCCGGCCACGCCTCCCTTGAGTATCATCCGTCATCCTCCGCCTTTCCAATGACGGCTGGACTTATCCGCGGGGACATTTGATGACATTTCGTTGGCGCACCACAGGATCGGAAACCATTCTGAGGCACGGCTTCCAGGGCCGTCGAACGGTCTGGCTCGAGGTGAAAATTCATATCAGCCGCGACTCAATTAGGTCCCGGGTCAGGGGAACAAGCTTCTGAAATCTGACCACAGTAGTACATGCTGCAGGGCTGCGACAGCTCGGGCCTCGGACAGCGCCAGACAGCTAAGCGAAGCTCCAGGAGCTAGCTAAGCCCCAGAGACAGGAAAGCTCCCTGAGACAAGGAAGCTCCCCGAGACAGGAAAGCTCCCAGAGACAGGGAAGCTCTCAGACAGCAAAGCCCCCGAGACAGCGAAGCTCCCCGAGACAGCGGAACCCCCGAGACCGCGAGGCTCCCGAGACAGCGAAGCTCCCCGAGACAGGGAAGCTTCCCGCGAGACAGCAAAGCTCCCCGCGAGATAGCGAAGCTCCCCGAGACAGGGAAGCTTCCAGAGACAGCGAAGCCCCCGAGATAGCGAAGCTCCCCGAGACAGCGAAGCCCCCGAGACAGGGAAGCTCCCAGTCGGCTGCAGAGCTGGGCGGGAGCTGCGACAGCCGGACGTGGGGAGCGATATCCGATCCCAGCTAATGAGCCGATGATCGCCGGAGGCACCTGAGTCTAACAGCCACGCAGCTGACAAATGGTGACATACTAAGAATACTCACAAACTCCTGCATGGAAACAAAATAATAGATTCTTCATCGGATATCGACCTAGGTAC
>VOPJ01011734.1:0-20554 GCA_014673585.1 Semibalanus balanoides
AAAAAATGCATTGTTTGTGAAGTGCAGATAAATAAGGCTGGGGGGACGGTGTCCCCCCGTCCCCCCTGTGGCGACGCCCCTGAGTAGATCCTATGCAGAGATGAAAAGTTATCAAAAACAGGAACCGCGGCACCGCCACTACCACCGCTCATCAGTGAGTTACCACCGGCATCAATCCCGGCCATCAACGGCGTCGCCACCTTCCGAAAGTTGGGGGGGGGGGGGCGGAGGCATTTTGAAGTCGATTCTTTCCATGCAACACGCCCATAGGCGAAATGTTAAAATCTGAAAATGTTTTGGGGGACGCCACCCGCTTGGCGGGGAGATGCGTCCCCCATCTCCCCACTTTCGGCGCCCATGCCGGCCACATGTGGCAGCACGAGCACTGAGCACTGGCCAGGCCCGACAGCCAGCAATCAGCATGTCTACTTCATTCTATATTAAATTATATATTAAACAATATTTTAAACCCCGATCAATTGTGCTTAGCACGGGATGAGACCAGCAAGCCTGAGTTCAGGCCAAGGCTATATAAGTTCAGACACAGCTTGAGGCCCGCCGGGCTTGAATTTGAACCCTGCGCCGGCTCCGTGGTCCTGAAATTTGCATCCCTATTCCCTAATCCTATGCCTTGTATTATTCAGGTCCCTTTTTATCCTCCCGACTGCCGGTCCTGAAGATGTCTCGCTCATACTGTCCTCGTTAGCCACCACTTAGTGTCAGCCGGTGTCTGCCTCCCCAGGTCAGCTCCTGGACACGCCCCTGGGTCAGTCGGGTCTGCCTCCCCAGGTCAGTTCCTGGACACGCCCCTGGGGTTGTCGGGCCAGCCAGCGTTCGCCCCCCCCCCCCAGGTCAAGCTCCTGGAACACGCCCCTGGGTCTGTCGGGTCAGCCGGGTCTGCCTCCCCAGGTCAGCTCCGCTGAACACGCCCCGTGGGTTGTCGGGTCAGGCCAGCGTCTGCCCCCCCGGTCAGCTCGGACACGCCCCTGGGGTTGTCGGGTCAGCCAGCGTCTGTCCCCCCCGGGTCAGCTCCTGGACACGCCCCTGGGGTTGTCGGGTGTCTGTCCCCCCGGGTCAGCTCCTAGACACGCCCCCTAGGTCTGTCGGGTCACTCGAGTCTGCCTCCCCAGGTCAGCTCCTGGACACGCCCCTGGGTCTGTCGGGTCACTCGAGTCTGCCTCCCTAGGTCGGCGCCTGGACGCGCCTCTGACTGGAGGTCGCTGGTGGCGCTGCACGCGGTGCGGGCGGCGGCGGCCGGCAGTGGTCGGGGAGCCGTGTACCGGGTGGGAGCTGCTGTGAGCCGCGCGGAGTGGTCACAGCCGAGACCGGGCAATGGTGCCCCGCTGAGGGACAGACAGACATACGGACACGGCACCAGGTGACCCCCGCTGAGGGACAGACAGACATACGGACACGGCACCAGGTGAGTGCAGCTCGGGTGGTGACTGGTGACCAGGAGCGCTGAGTGCAGCTCGGTGACGGTGGTGACTGGTGACCAGGCTGGGTGTCGGTGACTGGTGACCAGTCTGGGTGTCGGTGACTGGTGATCTCTGATCAGGAGCGCTGAGGGCGGCTGGTGGGACCAGGGACACCGCTGCGTCACGCGTGGATGATGAGTGAGTGAACCATGTCGTGGGCCGACGAGTGAAGTCTCGCGACTTATGCACGTGGTGACCGGTGTGACTTGCTGTCAGGGGGTAAGAGGGGGCACGTTCCGCTCACCCCCATCTGAGTCGCCTTATCACTAAAAACTTATCGGCGACGTCCCTGTTTGCGACTATTTAAGGTCCCTGCAAAATATAGTGGCTTAAATCCGGGGTAATATTTTTTCGCGACATACTCTTTGCCGAGGGAGCCCCTGGGGTACCGTCCCCCTTGTCAAAGGTCTGGCTGTGCCCCTGCCTGCTGCAACATGGAACATTGAAGCGGGCTGGTGTCTCGCACGGGTAATATCATGGATGTATCTCATCCATGGCAATATATTCTTCCGATCAGATCGCAGATGAGATGCAATGGCAATAAGACAGCGTGCAGCGTGCTTATTGCCGTGATGGAGTGAGTTGTCTCTAAACGTCAGTCGTCGCATACACATCACGCATGACAAACAGACGCGTGCGTCCCTCACATGCCACTGTGGTGGCTGAAGCTGCCTGCTGGTACCGCCATGTATGGCTCTGTGACACCTGCTGTGTGCTGCTGTTTTTGTACCGCGCGGTAACGTGGTCACCTCCAAGGTCAGGCGGGCTTAGGAAGGAGCTCATTGTCGGCAGCTGGCCCGTCTGCTGACCTCGAGCTGAGCGTGTCACTGAGCTCGAGCTGAGCGGTCAGCCTGTCAGCTGGGGGCTTTGGTCGTGCTGTGTTCGCCAGCAGCCGAGCTTTCGGTTTGTGTCTTCAGTGCCTTCCAGACCACCTAGATTGCTAAGGAATCTCTCAGACCATCTGGATTGCCGAGGTCTCTCCGAGACCACCTGGATTACCGGGGTCTCCCCCAGACCATCTGTATTACCGGGGTATCCCCCAGACCATCTGTATTGCCAGGGTCTCCCCCAGACCACCTGGATTGCCGAGGTCTCCCCCAGGCCACCTGGATTGCTGGGATCTCCCCCAGACCATCTGGATTGCTGGGGTCTCTCTCAGACCTCCTGGATTGCCGGGGTCTCCCCCAGACCACCTGGATTGCCGAGGTCTCCCCCAGACCACCTGGATTGGCGAGGTCTCCCCCAGACCACCTGGATTGCTGAGGTCTCCCCCAGACCACCTGGATTGCCGGGGTCTCTCCCAGACCACCTGGATTGCCGAGGTCTCCCACAGACCATCTGGATTGCCGGGGTCTCCCCAGACCATCTGGATTGCCGAGGTCTCCCCCGGACCACCTGGATTGCTGAGGTCTCTCTCAGACCACCTGGATTACCGGGGTTTCCCCCAGACCATCTGGATTGCCGAGGTCACCCTCTAGAGCGTCTGGTCGACCTACCTTGACCTCAGACCACACCACCTGTAACGTATCCTCCACTTGCCCTATCGGTGCCGCTGCCACGTGTGACCTGGAACCTTGGACGCCTCCGGAGACCGTTCAGCTGTCCCCTACATCCCGGAATGTGACCTTCAGTCCTGAATCCCCGGTGGCCGGATCTGGGCAGGGGTGGGGGTGGACACTGGTCCGGCCGGGGCGCAGGGCCAGGGACCCGTCTCCAGCCGACCCGGAGCTACAAACTGCCCCGCAGGGACTACGGAGAACCGTGCTCTGAGCACGCCTGCCGGGTTCTGGACGGAGAACCGTGCTCTGAACACGCCCACCGGCTCCTCCTGTCGGGCCAGACTGGCGCGGCGGTCAGATGCTGCTGCGGGCTGACGAGATTTGGACAGGTCGTGTTGTGTGAGGCTGGTAACGGTTCAAACGCGTCAACATTAATAGACGAGTCTTTGTGATTTAATCGCGTTCATCTGTGCGAGTTGAGCTTGAAAGTGGCTTCATTGAAACCTTTTACTCACGAATGCCTCTGAATTCTGAAGAGTCTACTGAAGTTTAAATTGACGGAGGGTAGCACTCGTCACTGTCAGTCGTCAGCTGAGACACCAATTCACCCATTGTCTGTCCTGCCAGCTGTGAGCTGACCAATCATGTCACCGGAGCAAGCCTCTCGGATCACCTTGCTCTAGTCGGACTGGAAATCGAGCTGCTCTGAGAGTTGAGACCCATGCTCAACTTTTAAGTTCGACCGTTTACTCATATCTCTAATATCATTTGTATAAGTTGGTGGCCACTTGTGCCCATCATGATCTCATACACTGGCGGATCCAGAGGGGGGGGGGCTGCAGAGGGGCGCGGCCTCCCCCAGGTGCCCGGGTCGCGGGGTCGAGCGTGCTTTGGCCTAACCCAAGCGGTTGAGGTTTTTCCAAACCAACAACGGCCCGGCCCCGCGACCCGGGCGTAGCTGGGGGAGGCCGCCCCTCTGCAGCTCCACTCTGGATCCGCCCAGATATCATACATCGCCGTTCTGGGCCTGGTCGCCTCTGTCAAAAAGCGCAAGCGCAAACTTCCATAGTCCCCTATGTAACGTTCTGCCCCGAGCGCAAGTCGCCGACGGGGGCAGATCGTTGCTAGGGGCTATGGACTTGCGCTTGCGCTTTTTGACAGAAGCGAATCAGGGCCCTGGCTATCTCCCGTCTTATTGACCTCCATGCTTCCGACCTCTCGCCCTGCTGATCGTGTCCGTCTGTCCATCACAACGCGCGCCGCGCCGGACGGAAGTGAAAGTGCCGTCAGCTGACCCCCCATACGTGCGTGCCGGGGAGCACATGACGTCACGTCTGCTGCTACCCGACAGCAGACCGATGAGACGCCCTCTCAGATCCCGCTCCTCTCTGAGATTCCTCTGCTCTGTGGGCGTCACCGCCACAATCGATCAATGATGAAAAGCTGGCCAGGACAGCAGCAGTTCAGCGCTCTGTTAAAACGATAAATGACGTCTAGGTTTCTTTTTCCTTTATGAGAGCTTGCTCTCGCTATGAATAGACGCGTCGACAACAGCTGTGTTGTTTGTGTATGACGTCCGAAGCTCGGGAGATGAATGAGTTCGGGACAAGCTTAGGTTTTATGGCAAGATGTGACGGGTGCGCTGTTTCCAAGTGCAGCCCATCGGAAATTCAAACGCTCTTTTGCAAGCGCACACTGAATGTATCACTGCCTCGTCAGTCATACATCACATTAGCAGCGACATGTGACATGTCATCTGACAAGTCGCTTCCAACTCCGTAACAGGCTCGCCTTGGCGAGCGGCGAGGGCCTGGCACTGTCTCTATGGCTACAGCGTTTCGCGGCTGGATACAAGAGGGGCAAGCAAGAGACGTTTTGCAGCATACTCCTCGTCTTATCCAGTCCTCATAGGGCGCTTGATGCCTCCATGTGCTTAAGCGCCAAAAAAAAAAAATCACACACTGTCCTCGAAAAATTGAAATAGAAGCATTTTGGCTGAAGTTTTTATCACTAAAAATCGAGACCTCGAATCATAATTGTTGGCCAGCTTGTGCTGCTTCTTTCTCAGTCAGCCTATCGCTGCAGAGGTGGCTCACGCAGACCCGGTCTGCACAAGGTAGGGTTCGCATAGGATGAGGTGGACAGGGGGATGGAGCACCCATGGTAGAGGTAACCAAGCCGCCGAGCCAGTCGCCCCGGGAAGACAGTGATGGTGGGGTACGAGATCAACTCGCTCGACACGCCCGCTCGGGGATCGGCTTGGCTCGCATGGTAGGGACGCTGCGGCCGGGAGCCAGGAACCTCAACGGTGGGTCGAGCGGCACCGATCGGGAGGGAGCGGCCGAGGCACTCTGAAGCGATGCGCCAGCGGCCCAGACGTCAGCGTCAGCGGTTCAGCGCGGTCAGCGAGCGACATACGGTCGACGTCTAGTCTGAGAACAGCTGGCGGCGCCCGGGTCAGCGCTTCCGAGGCATCGTGGCAAGGGTACCTATGGAGCTGTCTAGTATCGCACGTCGGACAAGTCATGGAGTCGAATGACTGGATGCTCGCACGACGTCTGTTGGAGAGAGGCCTGGGAAACAGCCGAGGAAGATAAAGGGAACAGGAAATCAACCCCCCCCTGCAGTTCGTGTTCGGCGCGAACCCCCTGCAGTGCGCGGGTTAAGAGAATGCAGAAGCGGACGGCACCGACTTTATCAGATGTGTCAAAGAGGCATTGAGTGTTGTAACTGCTAACTGCTTGCGAGGTATTCGCAATGGAACTTGTTTTGACTTCTTCAAATATGATCCCGTTCTCGTTTGGTTAAGTTGCTTTTCATCGTTTTTTTTTTGCCTGGGGCGTCTGTAGTTTTTTAATCAGTATGTATTCGGTGACGTCTGATATGGTGAACCATTTTAACGTTTGCGTTCGACTAAATCTCCGCGAGTAGAAATCGTTAGAGCCGTTCTTCGTTGTAAGTATTTGCTCGCTAGCCTGTTTCTGTGCGGCTCCGTTTGCATTCATTACCACATGTCATGTCCGTCACTTCAGGTCAAGGGCGACTGGCGAGACAGCTGAAACCTGTGTTGGCCGTCATCGTGAACGGCCGCCAATATTGGCTCAGTGTGACCGTGTTCTGCCGACACTGGCCCTGTTGAAGTGCAAACCTCAACTGGTGTGAAGTACGCATTAGGAGACGAATATTGGGAAGCTCAAGCGTTACTGGATGAGTGTCGTATAGAAGGAACAGTGGAAATGTATAGTCAGATTTGAGTGGCTCAGAGCGAGTAAGGAGGTGGCACTGGCTGTACGCAAAGAAGACAAGATATCCACCACATATATGTCAGGCGCATGTCGGTAAACAAAATCAATTTGGCCTCACTTTCACATGCCACAAGCCTAGTTTGGTGAGACGGGGGGGGGGGGGGGGGGGTAGGATCGGGTCGTCAGTATTATATTCGGAGTTTGACTCATACGTCTAAGCGCTACCCTAAAGTATTTATATCTTGCTAGAGGGGAGTACATGTGCACGATGCCCCTCTTCTGCTACGTCAACTGATTCTTCAGCTATTAAGCTGCTGGGACCCTAAAAATATGCTATCGCTTTAGCTCGGTCTGTATATGGGTGACGATTGTCGTGTATCTCACAATATTCACTTGTTGAATGGGGACTACTTTAATTTGGTTTTGCGACACGACGACTATAATGCTGAGCGTGTGGGTACTATCAGATGGGTATGTAGAGATATTAGAATGCACAGTACAAAATCTATTATATCAGACAGTGTTCTGGTTTAGTGGTTCCATTTTGTCTGCTCATGGCTTGAATCTAGAGTATTGTTGGGATCTACACTTATAAATGTGACCGGGACTACGTTGGCGAAGGCGGAGGGACGTCCATGAGTCGGGAAAAGCCCGGTGCAGGGCCGCGTGGAGGCTGGAGTGCGCGTCCTGCCTGGGTGGCTATACTGGCTAACCGCCTCCTACCGGTGACGGATTGGGGGCTTGGCTGGGGGCAAATGACGCGGCAACGAGAGCAAATCGGCTGAAGGAGAGGCCGGCTGAGCTAGAAGCGGCGACAGCAGGTGGTACTCAGATGGTGTAGTGCACCAGGACCTGACTGTTGTCACTGCTACCTACTCCACTGCAGTGATACTTCACAACCGTCCCGAGCAAGAGGTCGGTCTCAAACACTTACGAGCAAGTTGGAAAACGTACTTTTATAAATGGCTAAGGAATCGCCTCATATTGAAACAAAGTATTTGAAATTGGCTCGCTTTGTGAGAAGTCGGAACTGATAATTCCTGACCTGGTGATGTAAATGTAAATTCAAACCTGGTGATGTTATTGGTGTCGACATGAGGTTGTATCCTCAGACCTGTCGGCGGTGATATGCCTGAGATAACAATGCCATCAGCTGCGTAACCAGTATCAACTGCCAAGCGGACCTCGTGGTTTCTAATGCGGTGTTTCCGTTCTGGCTCGAGTGTGGCATGTCATTGGCTACCGAACCTGGCACCATCGAGGTACGATAGCTCTCCCAGCGGCACACGTGATGCGCCACTAATATACCACGCTGAGCGAGCCGCTGGATTCCTGGACGGGCGACAGCTGGCAGCGCCTGACCCGTTCGACCCTGAACATGTGTCAGTGGCATGAGGGGGATGACGATGACGACCGGGTCACGGGACGCTGACAGTCGGGCCGGTGGCAACTGTTCAGCCCCGGTCCCGGTCCCGTCCACCCCGGTCCTGTTCGGCCAAACCCCCGGTCCGGTCCCGGTCGCCGGTCCTGTCTCGCCCTCCGGTCCCGTCACCCGTCCCGGTCCGTCTCGCCACCTCACCGTTGTTTCCGTTCCCTGTTCCCGTTCCCTGTTCCCTGTTCCCCGTTACCCGTTCCGTCCACCGTCCGCGGGTCCCGTCCACCCCCGGTCCCGGTCCCGTCCAGTTTTGAATTTAAGCGTATTGTCTCGTCCGTTCAGCGGTATTTCAGCAGCGCACCCGACCCCTCGCCTACCTTCCCACCCCGCCCCGCTCCACCCCGCCCCGCTCCACCCCGCCCCGCTCCACACTGCCCCGTGCCGTTCCAGCCCTCACCGGAACGCCTGTCGTCCTGCGGCCGCTGCGCTCAGCTGGCCGATTAAAGACCCATCAGCCGCCGCTCGATCGGCTGTCCGGCCGGTGACAGGTGGTGTGGTGTTGACAGAGGACCCAGGACCGGACCGGTGTCCACTGTCCAGCCGCCACAGAACTGGTCAGCCGTCACTTGTCGCCACTGCGGCAGCTGCGGCGCGGGTGCGGCGGCAATGGCGCGGGTGCGGCGGCAACGGCGCGGCTGCGGCGAAATCAGGGGCGTGGCAGCGCGGATGGTGGACACGTGGCGGCATCTTTGTCAGCAGGCTGTCATTGTCGTCAGGCGCCGGCTGGCGTCAGTCCAGTGGTGTCCGGAGCGGCAGGCACGCGGAATGACGCCAGATCGAGCTGGCAGACACGGCCGCGCCGGGGAGACGAGGCCGAGCAGTTCCAGGGGCGGGTGGTATGGGTGTTATGTGAGCAGTTCTAGGGGCGGGCGGTATGGGTGTTATGTGAGCAGTTCTAGGGGCGGGCGGTATGGGTGTTATGTCGAATGTCGTCTCGCTAGCACACTGTATGCGTTCCAGGTGTGGAGAGCAGCGACCCAGTGTCTACATCGGGCAATTTCGACTGGTGTGTATGTTCAGCTCGAGCTTTCGCTCGCTGTTAGCCCAATTCAAGGTCCGGGTTCAAATAATCTCACATCTGGAGAAAAAACCGTCAAATGGCTTCCGGCTTCTGTTTCGCGAGGCGTTGACAATGCCCAGTGTACAGCAAATGACACGTCGTGTGGTTGAAAACGTGACGGGCGCGTCACGTGTGCTTGTTCCGCTGATTTAGATGTATCACGAGACCGTTTACATGTGGCAAACTGTCACGAGGTGCACGGTCCGATACTTCGAAGCGGTAGTAGTAAGGTTTACGTGGTCTCGGCGTATCCACCAACAGAGAACCAGTCAGCTGTGCCATTCATAATTGCGCAGTAAGCAGCGTGGGAGAATTTCCTGAGGAAAGCCTGTCCTTGGAAGACAGAAACGGCGGCATTCAGGAAATATCAGAAGCGTTGGACGGCATTGGCGTATAACATCAACAAACAGAGCACTCCAACACGGCTGAGCGGATAATGCAGGAAGAGCAGAATGGGGAAAACACAGTAGCTGCTCACTGTCCTAATGTCTGATGTCCATTCTCCCCGTCAGGGCGTAGGAACTCATTTGAAGTTGGGGAAGGGGGGCAAAAGGCAATTTTTAAGTCGATTTTTGCCATGCAACGTCCATAGGCGTAATGTTAAAATCACGGTCAACCATCTCTTATTATGCATGTTCTGGAAATGTTTTAACAGTTAGTTTTATCTCTGCTCATAGACCTAGTCTCATAATGTTATGTTTGGAATTATCTCTATATACCACCCTTCCTCAGTGGCCGAATATCCATCAAAACATTATGACCTGAACTAAATGAAATGAAAAATGAAAGATACACTGAACTAAATGAAAGCAAATTAAATACCCCATCACGGCTACACTCTTTAGTGGGCGGTGGGCCGCCGCGGTGGCGCCGGCTCTGCCCGTCTCATCTTCACCAGTCAATCTGTGGTGAGAGCTGTGGTGTGTGGTGCGGTGAACAAGGACTGGCGGAGGAGCTGTAGGGCTGGTACGGCACGGCTTCACCAGATACCATCTTGATGCCGCTCCGCCCGTGGTTTGTGGCAGCCTGAGCCAGTGGGCTGCCCCAGCGGCTGTGACTGAAAGCGGCGCAGGCGGCAGTGGTGGCAGCCAGCGGCTCTAGCTTGGCCATGTAGGAGGGTGGTCGTCGGCTGAGTGTCCGTTTTGCCTCGTCTCGGAGACCTTTCGATGCGTCGCTAAACATCGAACACCACTGAACCTCGACGCGGACTGCGTCTAGACTACAGTCCCTGCAGTGGTACCCGCGTGGGTCGGCCATTTCGGGCTGCAGAGTTGTGGTGCGGTAACCAGCCCTCCCACGTCGCTCAGTCAGGCTCCGGCAGTGAGCGCCGCAGCGCAGTGTGAGGGATAGGGAAAGGGAGAGCTGCTCGCTTCGAGCGGCGGCAGGGCTGCACGTGCCACCTCGCCTCGTGTCGCGATCTCTCGGCGAGGTCCGGCGTGCTCGGCTGGGTCCGGCGTGCTCGGCTGGGTCCGGCGTGCTCGGCGAGGTCCGGCGTGCTCAGCGAGGTCCGGCGTGCTCGGCGAGGTCCGGCGTGCTCGGCTGGGGTCCGGCGTGCTCGGCGAGGTCCGGCGTGCTCCGTGTGTGTTCGGCAGGTGGTCCGGTGCGTGCTGCCGTGGGTCGCCGCCGTCTGTAAACGGGTCCTCCCACGGCGCTGTGCTGAGCTGTGGGAGGGAGCCGGCTGGTCGGTCGCCGGCTGGTCGGCCGCGCCGGCCCTGTAGGCTCACAGCGAGGCGGGGTCGGTGTCCCGTCCCAGACTGCAGCACGGTCCCACCACGGTCCCGGCATGGTCTCGCCACGGTCCCGCCATGGGCCCACCACGGTCCCACCACGGTCCCGGCATGGTCCCGCCACGGTCCCGGCATGGTCCCGCCACGGTCCCGGTATGGTCCAGGCACGGTCCCAGCATAGTCCCGGCACGGTCCCCGCACGGTATCGGCACGGTCCGGTATGGTCCCACCATGGTCCCGGCACGGTTCTGCCATGGTCCCGGCACGGTCCCGGAACGATTCCAACACGGTGTAAAGCCCAGTATTAGCGAGATGCATGAGCAGACAGGGCGGTGTTTAGACACCCCAGCTGCCTGCGTAAGAGCGGGCCGTTTCAGAGGAGTTGGCGGGGGATGAGGGCTGTAATGGCGCCTATCGACGGTGTTTAGCATTAATATTATCGCTGTGATCTATTTTGAGTGGTGATAATATCAACAAGCCGCATATCTACTACGCAAGTGATGGGGGATTTACACTATCTAAATGAATTTTCGCTACGCTTATTCATAACATCTGTGGTTTGCACTGCCCATTGCCCGTATGCATTACATTTAAATTTCTGCTTTATATTAATAAGAATATGTGAGAATATGGAAACCAATCTCTTAATTTAATTTCAGTTGCGAGATACCTACTGATTGAACTATTTCGCTAGCAACTGTTGCCACTTGCCGACGGTGACCGTTGAGTGTTTACATGGACGGGAAACGCCGGTTACCGTCTAGCGGTCAGAAGGTACTTCTACTTGTGAACAGTGAAGCAGGTTGCAAGTCTCGCCATGTGCACTCTATCTTCTGAGCTATGCTAATAGCTGTTGACCCCTCAATGGATTATGGAGATAACCTGAATTTAGCATCACATTCTTGCTTGATTGTAAACACAAAAACAGACCAAGATTTACAGCGATGCACATATTTTGTAAACGCTCCCCAGAGTGAAGACGTCATTCAAACCTATTAAAGCCCAATATAATCTCTCAGACCAAATGAAGCCGATAAGACTGTTTAATCTGCAGTTAAAGTGCACAACGAGTTCTTCTTCTAGCCGCCCATGCCTTTTTGTGGCGGTGATTACCTATATAACAGAATGTGATGGTCCTTTCCACCTCAACTGCAGACCAGGTGCACACAGTGACGATGCTTGGAAAGTGAAACGTGATTGTGTGACTGCAAAGCTGTCAACTGCCTTGTTCTGCAGTAAAACCATCATTTAGATACTGCTGATTGCTGGAAACGAGACGTAAACTCCATTGTTTCCAGGTTTTGCACACAGAGTGACTCGACCAATGTCATATTTTACCCACCATATCTTACCACGGCACGTGCGCTTATTCCCGGCACGTGGCAATGGAAACTTGCCTCCGGTCAGGCCGTGTCGTGGCATACCAGAGCCTGTAATCTTACGCTGAACTGAGATGTCTGCTCACTGCTGGAGCAAGATAACAGCGATTTGTTCACACGGCTTCACAAGCAGAGCTACAGCTGGGCCCGCCGAAGACTGGGCAATTTGAGGAAATGGGTTTACACCGGCTGTCAGTCATTAAGTCAATAGAGCCTGCTACGGGCATGTTGTGAAACGTGGTACTGCAAAGTACATTTGATAATAAGGAATGCGCCTATTGTATGGTATCCGTTAGACTAAATACTTCAACCGTTGAATGCAAGTTGGACTTGGTTCAAAATTCCAACAAGGGACATAGGAAACCCAATCTCGAGCCAGTCTTCGAGCCAAAACAAGCGTTATTTTTACACGACACGACTTCAAAACTCCGCTGATTTGAAACAAATCAGTGTTTGTTTTGTGTCGGTGTGGGTGGCGGGCAACTGGGCCCATCCCACCGCCGCGCCGCTGCCGCCGCCCCCGCCGCCCCCGCCGCCCCCGCCGCCACCGCGCCGCCGCCATCGCCACCACCAGCACCACCGGCCGTGGTCCAATCGGACGTCGGACATCGGTCGGCGGTGCCAGCTCTCTCAGAACAAACACGCCGCGGTAATGCTGTATTTGCCTTACCACTTGGACCGACAATCTCCCGCCCGCGACTGGCCCGGGCAGAGCCGGTTTTGCGCCGCCTCAAATGGCGCTAGGCTGCAGTTTAGTGCCCGGCTGTTGTGCCCACAAACAGACGACAGACAAGCCGGCGGAGCTCCGGCGAAGTCGCACCAGCAGAAGCCGCTCGTAGAGCCGCGATTCGGAACCTCCACAGCAGCTCTGAGCCCCATCTTGTCCTATAACAGTTACTTCCCACTTCTGTTTAGGCTCACGAACAGCTGCTGCGTCGCCCCATTCGCCGATGACGACGAATTTCGCTCTGTGGCAGCTATATAGTTAGAGTCGTCTGTTGACCGCTGGCTACAGATGGTCGACCGCTGGCCACGATCGTTTCCTCCCGTCATTTCTGCCGGTATTGGCGTTTAGTGACGCTCGTGGCGCCGGACCGGTGAGCCGTGACGATCGTGGCGTCACGCGCCGGCCGGCCGAGCGTGACGCGCCGGACGTCACGTGCGGCGTCACCGCCTGGCGCGTGACGGGACGGGGTGAGGAGAGTGGACACGGTGGACGGTGGACAGTGGACAGTGGACGGTAGACGGTAGACGGTAGACGGTAGACGGTAGACGGTAGACGGTAGACGGTGGAAGGTGGACCGTGGATAGTGGACGGTAGACGGTAGACGGTAGACGGTGGACGGTGGACGGTGGACGGTGGACGGTGGACGCAGTTAGCGGAGAGCAGAGATGATCGGATGTTGATTATGTTGATGCTGTCAATTCATCGTAGGTCATGCTTTCAGCCCAACACGTTTGTAAGATGTTGTTGATGCTATCGGTCATTACAATAACTCGCTCTTCATTAAATAACATCGGCGACACAACAAAGCTTTTGGTCTCGCCTGGCTGACCACGATTACCACTCAAACCAGATTGATTGCCGAATCATTAATGAACTGCCTGACAGCATACCACAATCACTAACCAATAAGACGGACCCTGCGATGACCCGACCTTGATAACTAACTACACCGCCGGCGTCAATACAGTGGACTGGTTAGCATTGGATCTCTCGGGGCCACGCCACTCTCGTCAGTGATTATAAGCCAGACTGGACCGGCTGTCCAGACGACCTGGCCGGCCAGCTCCCGGCTGTCCAGACGACCTGGCCGGCTAGCTCCCGGCTGTCCGGACGACCTGGCCGGCCAGCTCCCGGCTGTCCGGATGACCTGGCCGGCCAGCTCCCGGCTGTCCAGACAACCTGGCCGGCCAGCTCCCGGCTGTCCAGACGACCTGGCCGGCCAGCTCCCGGCTGTCTGGACGACCCGGCGGAGGGAGGCGGCCACACCGCACCGCTCGTGTAGTTGGCCCATTGTTCGCGGCCCGCGGTGCAAGTGGTGTCCGTTTCTGGACGTTGAACCTCACGCCGCCTGAGTTCCGTGCCGCCCTGCAGACACAGTGTGTGTGTGGTATCGAGTCTCTACAGAGTGCAGTGCTTTGCGGAAGCGTAGAGCTACACAGGTTTGATAGAAGGTGGTCGACGAGGCACAGAGAGGTGGTCGGCGAGGCACAGAGACTAGAGAGGTGGTCGGCGAGGCATAGAGAGGAGGTCGGCGAGATACAGAGGTGGTCGGCGAGGCACAGAGACTAGAGATACAGAGGAGGTCGGCGAGATACAGAGGTGGTCGGAGAGGCACCTTTACTGCAGGATATTCCACACAGTACATCGTTAGACCAAGGCAGACAGGTCTGGGATGTGGTAATTGAGGGTCATAGACGGAAGAGGCCACAGGCCATTTGTTGGTCATTAACTGGACCGGCGGCCTGCGGGGCGAGTTATGATGGAGAATGCAGATCTGCTCTACTAATATAATCAGTATGCCGGGCAGGCGTGTTCTCTGGACCGGGGCTAATCAGAGGCCAGAGCTGCCAAATGCACTGTTCTCTGCCGCTCTAATGCCTGCCTGCGCTGAGCCTATCAGCCCAGGGTAACTAGACAGTAGACACCTATCAGCCGTTCATCGTCTGCCTCATCAGCCGAGACGCCTCAGCGCCTCTGTGACGTCACTGGTACCTCTGTGACGTCACCGGTACCTCTGTGACGTCACCGGTACCTCTGTGACGTCACTGTGCCGCTGCCTGCACACGCGGTGATTAAAGCAGCGTGTATGCTGACGGATGCTGATCGGATTCAGCGTGATACGTAAACAACATTCCGCTGTGAGCTGTCGGCGGAGAATCCGCTGCTCTCAGATCTGACAGCCGCCACTCCTACCCGACCCCCTTCGAACCGACTCGACTCGCCCCGGCCCTGGCTGACCTGGCGCTGCTCGCGCAGACCACAGCCTGACCGGTCCCGACCCGACCCATCGCACCCGGCCGCAGCGCGGCGGCGCCGTGACCTTGATGACCCGGTGAAGGGCGGCTGGCGGCCGGCCGGCGCTCGCCATGCAACTGGTGGCGTCTGGCGGCTCGAGGCGCGCTGGCGTCCCGTTGCGTGCGCCGCTTGTCTGTAGGCGTGCCGCCGCAGCCGGCCCTGATGGTGCCGCCGGAGCCGGCCCTGATGGTGCCGGGATACGGGCCAGATTGGCAGGGAGCCGTGTTGTGCCGGCCCGAGTGGTCAGAGAGGAACCGTTAGGGTGGTGTGGTCCGGGTGGTTTTACTGCACCTGTTTTGCATTTTATTGATGAATCAGAGTTTCTTTATTATACATACCTAACAAGAAATTCGGTTGAGTAATGCTCACTGCTCAGAATACATCTTCCAAACTATTGGCAACAGGTTCATGATTTCAGGTATTTTGTATGCAATCGATAGGTTACAGGCTGACGTGTCTTCATGGTATAGTGTGTACAGCTCTCTGGTAGTAGGGGATAGATGGTCCTCAACTCATGTCAATTCACTCGGGGTGGCGACTAGTGGCTACAGGGCTGCACACGTGGCCGTGGACGTCAGATCACCTGACTGTTGGGCATGGATGTCTGGGGGTCAGGGCACGGCAGCCGCTCGTAGGAGTACGCTGTCCGCACGCTCGGCCGAGCTCGGCTTGCGTAGGAAGGTTGAGCGGCCGCCGCGAGATGTAAGGCGACTTTCCAACTGTCCTCCTGAGTGGCGGGCGTGCTCTTCGGTTACATTTAAGTGGTGGTCGGCCCCCGGCCGGGCGGGGCCGGCGCCGCCTGCCGGGCCCGTTGCACCCGGACCGGGCCGCCCCGGTCCGGCCGCCCCTCTGCTTTATCATACACACTCACCGTTTCGTAGCCCTGTGCCTAATTGACGGCTGTTTTGTCTCCAGTGGTGCGTTTTCCTCCAAGTAATCTCATTGTACTTCACGTTCGCTTCCACCGTGTGGTTCGTGTGGCGCAAGCGTCTGATCTGTGTGTAACCCGTTAGTGCCCTTCAGATCGCCTCTGAGGCGGCGAGGCCACAGCGGCAGGCTATCCACTGAGTCGCTCATCACGGTTGGATCAGCTTGCGCCGGCGCCAGCAGACGCTCACACGCTGAGTTCCAGTTCGCGGTTCCTCTGAACTTGGCCAACACCCTTGAACTTGGCTTTAACCGACTTGGCCGGTGGCCGGGTCCAATCACCTTGCCGGGTGTGACCATGGGTGCCGGGCGTGGGCTTTGGCGACACCCAGGCCGGTTTAAATGACGGATCTCAGGCTGCTAGCTCTCCCAGCTGCCCGCAGCGGCTCGCCGCCCCGATCTGCAACTCTGACGCACGACAGTGCCGGGGTTTCGCTCCGCCGCGTTTGGGCGCGTCACAGCCGCGATCCCCACGGAACCCACGGACCCACAGCGGCGGCACGTCCCCGCTCCCTGTGTTTCTCAACACCTTGGCCATGATGACGTCATAAGCGGCCGTCCCGGCCTCGCACGGCGCCCCGAAACTGGCTGCGTTTCGGCAAAGAGCAGATGTTCATCGAGCTGGGACGCTGCGGCGCGCGGTCGCGCGGTCGGTGGCGTTGACCTGTGTCGTGGCGTGTGGGAGTGTTCATGGTAGAGGTGGCACAGCGCCGCGCGGACCGGGGGTCGGCGCGGCCAGCGCTCACTAGAGGCGCACCAGGGGCCGAAGCAGACCACGAGAGAACGGCAACCAAGGTATGTTGAACCCGGCGTGCGCTGTGAGTCGTCATCGGCGACAGGGGTGACGTCCGGTGTCAGAGGGCGGGAAGGGGCGGGCAGGCGCGAGGTGGCGAAACGGGGTGCGGGGGACTCGCGGAATGGGTCTGCGGCAGGTGGCGCTTGTGGGGTGTGGTGATTGTTGGGTGTAATGGTGAGCACGTGCAGGTGGGAACGTGAACCGGATGAATGCATATTGGCTTCAGGTGTCATTCGTGTTTTATCGGGGGGCTGTGTAACCCGTTATAGTTCAGTTGGTTTGTGGCTGGGGTGTCAAATGGCTGTGGGCTTTTCCAGAGAGAGAAGCTGGTTGTGATTAAGCGATTATTGGATTAGCTCTATGGACTTGTAAGATCGTCTAAAAAGTGATTCGTATGCCGGAACATACCAGATAGGTTTTGGACCAGGTTTTGGGGCCGGGTTTTTTGCACGCTTTGGGGTTTGTTCGGTCTCAGAGTATTTTATATTTCCTTTGGGTGAAACTTGGGTCCGGGGAAGTGAAGCAGGGTAACTGTTTTGGGCATGGCCGCTGTGGCTAACGGCGTACACGGTGTTTGACCCTTACATCCGGGTTGCGGCCCACAACTAAGCGACACGAAGGACTACACAGCGGTGAGAAATCCCGTGTACTTAACACGAGGCGGGCTCGCAATTAGGTGAACCGCAGATAACGTTCAGGCTCCAATCAAGGGGTTACTTGGCTTGGGAGTACTGCCATGTAATCCACGTCGAGGGATAAAGTGAATGTCGGTGGTGATCGTGGTAAATGTTAGGGAACATTTTGTCAACGTGAATAAGCATTTTGTTCACGTGCAGCACAGATTCCCAATTAAACCGGATGCTCATCGCATTTATTCAGTATTCTAATGCCTTGCACTGGCTAACGTCTGAGAAAGCGGGGAAGCATAAATCGGAGGCATCCTAAAGGTTTTTTGTACCTAGGCGGCAGCTTGGATAGACCAAACGCTCTTTAAATTATCTGCAGAAGCGTGTCTTCATCCGGATACTCATTTTTTGTGAGGTGTTGAATGTTCTGCACGTTGGGAGGTGACTCAACCTGGCTGTATTAGCCTTGGCAAATTCTGTTGTACCAATGTCGGCGGGGCATTGGTAACCCCGGTTTTTGGGAACGAATGCTCAGAGGCTATCGGGAGGGGCGAATCTGGTATGTAAGCCTGCTTGGGCACAACTGGTCCAGGTTCTCTGGGGCGATCCGGCGTCTAACTGGACCTATCATCACCTTTCTGGGAAAGCTGGGCATGGGTCGGGTAACTCCAGGATTGGACGGGATCCCGCTGAATGATCAGGGGGGCGTAGTATACATAGACTACGCACCGGGCCTGCGGAGATTCATGGTCAGGCCAGCATCAAGGCCTCCGGTGCGAATATGTGGGTGGTGTCGACAAAGCTCTTGTTTTGTGTAATCTAAAGTTGCTCTTTTGCAAACCTTTTGGGAGTCGAGACACTTGCTGTTGCGTTTTTGGTCTTTTGTAGAAAGGAAGTCGTCCCATCTAGGAAGATCTTGTCGTTTGCGGTCATGCTTTTGGTGCAGAAGGCCAAAGTGAGGCTTTGTTGGATGCCCTCATCAAGTCACCGTGGGTAGGATACCGGTCGCAGCGGAAATGTCCTCTGTTGACCTGCGATCGTCACCCCAGCTGTGCCGCCTCTAGCATGACGGGCGGCACGCGTCCCTCTCGTCCGTCAGAGGGAGTGACTGAGAGCCGACGGCATCCACCTGGTCCGGCCAGCTGCTGTATCTCCCCGGTCTGCCCGCCGCTGTCTCAGCTGTCCCAGCAGGCTGCCGGTACCCAGCAAAGGGTGTTTGTTGTGTCTTACGGTGTGGTCTGCGGTTCTGACTCAGAAGTGGGCTGACCTCGGGTGAAGGCCTGTGTATAGAAGTTGCCGCTGAACGTGCTGTAGAGTGCGCGGCTCAGAGGTGCGTAGTCTCGGCAGGGACGTGGTTTGTTTGTGTGGCGCAGACGAGCAGTGACAGCAGACGCAGAGGCTTGGTGCTGCGCGAGGCAACATGGAAGCGCCGTTTTGTGCGCTAGCAGAGGCGTCACCAGAATGCCATGCCTGCATGAGTTAGTCACAATCATTCTAGGAGATCAACTTTAGCAAAGTAATGGATGATTCCCCTGGCTATATTTGCATCCAATGCATATAAAACGGGAAGCCACGCGGCAATATTCCACGATTCACTCGACCGCAGCGCACCACGCGTTGGCCCCGAGGGATATATAATCAATCGCTGAGCTGGCGAGTCTCCACTCGGTGGTGCACGCCATAGCCGGTGCCGTGCCGTCTTCAATTCAATGCCTGCGCGGCCGGCCGTTTGTAACGCCACTCAGTCGGATGATGACCGAGCGATGACATCACCTGCTGTCGACACTAAACGTGGGCGGTGCTCGTGTGCGGGCAGAGAGTTCGTGGTGCTCGGTGCAGAGAGTTCGGCGCTGTTTCATGAGATGACTGTGACGGATATGCCGCCTTTATCTGACAGCGAAATCACTGTCGATAATTTTCCGTGGTGCAACACACAAATCTGCTGACTTGAAGTTGGCAAAAAATAGCTGATAGCCCAGCTGTTTAAGCTATAAGAAGGTTGGGTTGTCCTAGCTGACAGCCCAGTGATCACCTGATTGAGTTTGACGCCTGGCATAGAACGACCTGCTGATCAGCTTCGCTCGCTGGTTTTCCTTGTAACCGATTGTATGGCACCCACACTGAAGCAGTAAAGCTGTCCTCGGACTGCTGCCTACGACATCTCCGAACTCGCCAGCTGTAAGTATCATGTGCTTGAACGTGGCCAGGTGCAACATAACGTACAATATTTTGTAAATGCCAAGACTTGTGTTGGTAATCTGCACTAATGGTAGTGCACTCTCTAGGGATTCAGCCTGGCTATACGAGCCTGAACGTAGCCGTCTACCCCTATACGCTGTGTCTGGCTGTGCGTGGGTTGAAGGTAATGCACTCTAGGAATTCAGCCTGGCTATACGAGCCTGAACGTAGCCGTCTACCCCTATACGCTGTGTCTGGCTGTGTGTGGGTTGAAGGTGGAACTGGACATTGTCGTCCAGTCCACCAACGCTGGCGATACGGACCTCAGCCGCTGCACACTGGTATAGGACCGGCTGCCTGCAGCCTTGCAGAAGCACGTAAAAATGTCCTCCGAAAAAGGACTGATTAATTCGCTGATCAGTGATCACCATGTGATTCCTTTCGAATCACCACCTGAACATCGCGAGGCTTTGTATCGTCTTATAACCTCAGTAGTTACGACCCTTTATCCCGAGATCATCAGGCTCTACATTCATCTTAATAGGTAAACTAGCGGATAGAACATGTCAAGACAAACGTTAGAAAGCCCGGTTATTGGCTAAAGCCACTGGGGGTCTCGCCGGTTCAAGCCACTCTCGGCAGGTAAAAAGCAGAGTTATCGATAGTTGGAGCGCGCTGCGGTCACTCAATAACCGTTACCCTTCGCCGACCAGCCGACCTTCCGATGCTATCTCGGGGGCAGACAGTCCGGTTTTTGTGCGTCCTGCAACTGAATGGAATGAATGGAAGTCACCTGTTGCCAGCTGCGTGAAGAGATTGGTCGGAATTCATGCATTTTGTTGCAATGCGCTCGGAACTTTATTAATGTTATTCACATATTTAAATTTGAGAGGTGGGAAAGCCATTTGCGAGCATTCAGCACCATCTAAAACGGGTAAGATTGCAACACATATGACTTGCAACCAGAAATATCCAAATAAACAGGACATACTTATTGGAGTGATGACATTACTTGCATATTTATATGCAGATGATACCTACATATTTATTGCAGGTGATAATAAAATAAATACTTAACCGTTTTAAGACAAATTTATTTTGAATTTGCGAAAGGGGTTTCTGCAAATCCCGCCGCTGATTGGCTGACAGCCACTTCAAGATTGTTAGTCCTGTGATAAAAAA
>VOPJ01011735.1:0-20551 GCA_014673585.1 Semibalanus balanoides
CATGGCTCCTTCCATTGGCCAGATATTAGGTGTGTGGTGCGGCATATCTGCCAGAGAAGAGACAAAATATGTTTCCAAAAATCGGTTCCAGCCCTGAAAGCTGATAAAATGTACCTATCCGAAATTATTATGAATGCGGACCTTATTGATTTAAATCATTGTGATGTATAATCATATAGTATTACATATATTAATTTTTAATTTTAAGTGTTTAAACATGAGCATTTATGAAGAAAATCATCGTAAAGCTTCAACTGAATTTAAAGTCGAAATTTGCCGAAAAAAATGGGTGGCTAGCTAAATTGGCTTTGCCCTCCAACTTTGAAATCGTTCCCGGGCCCCTGACCAGATGAATAGAGAGTATGTATATAGTTTTGATAATGTTAATAATTTACGTCCTTCTGCCTTGAATCGGCGCGATGTATGGCTATACACACTTACACAACTTGTGTTGTATGTACTTACAACTTTTATCGGAGGAGAGTTCGCTTGACATGACCTGGAGCCGCTAGCTGACATGGCCTCGGGTAAAACAAAAATCATAAAAGTTGCGCAAAAGATGGGGATGATGAGAATACAAACGGCTGTGCTCAAAGACCCCAGCGGGGCGCGGGTTAGCGGACCAACGGTTCAACAAGTCAAAGGGTTAACGGGTTGATGGCTTAACGGGTCAACGGGTTAGCGGCTGTAGTTGTCTTTGCAAAACATGTGTGAACGGGTTAACGTGCGTATGGGTCAGCGATCATATTGTTAATTGTAAATAATAATACAAATGTTATGGCCTTGCTGTGACTTCTGCGCCCTCCTCAGGCTGGCGCAGTTCGGCAGTTTGCCGCGGATGGCGCTGTCGTCGTTCCCGGGCAGCGGTAACACTTGGGTGCGCTACCTGATAGAGGGCGCCACTGGAGTCTTCACTGGGAGCATCTACAACGACACAAGACTGGAATCCAAAGGTGCCTAGTTAGAAATCGTAGAAGAATGAGAAGCATGTTCACATGCTTTTCAGAGTTCGACGATTATCACTGGGGGTCGGTCGGAAAAGTTCGGGCCAGCGTGTTTGTCCGTCTGTCCGTCTGTCCCTCCGTGTGTCAAGACGAGCTTTGCACATCTCTATAGGTCGAACAGAGGTCGGCAACAATCTCATACTTGCAGGTCACATGCACAATACCCTGAAATTTTACCCATGGGACGTTGTGGCACCGAGGGTGCAGGCTGCACCCCATAGGAAACAAATTCACCACGTAAATATTCACAAATGGGTGCTCTGGCACTGCGATGCGCACAGTAGTTAATATAGTGACACCAAGTCTCAGTCGGGCATCGGACCCGCCCGGCCTACGGCACAGAACCCGTTGCACGCCGGCCGACGGCACGACCCCGTCTTGCGACGCGCATCGTTTTTGCCCTCACCGGCCACGACCCGGCTGCGACGCCGGCCTCACGGCCACGAACCCCCGTCTGCGACCCCGCCCGGCCCTCACCGGCCACGAACCCCCGTCTGCGACCCCGCATCGGCCGCCTCACAAAGTCGCGTATTCCCGAAGTAAATTGTCATGCATGCCCGCCAGCCAATAGGAGGCCGGCTGCGTGTACTGTGGTTGTAGTGACAGGTGAGTGGCGCCACGAGGTGGTTAGTTTCGTGTTGGCCGACAGGGGGCTTTTGTATAAGTTGCCGTCGGGATTTTTAAAATAAAACAAAATTGCGAAGCTTCCTGACCCCAGACATGTGCTGATGGGGCAGTCTAACGCATATCGACGAGGGGTAGTATGCACAGTTTCTCCAAAACTTATCAAACTTCCTTTAACTTAAAGCACAACCGTGGTGACCGTCCTGCGGTGGCGGCAGGTTTCTATGGCGAATCGGTCAAGGAGTCGTGCGGCTGTACGCTGGTTCAGAAGACACACGGCTACACTGTGGGCAGGAGGTAGCTGCTGCGCCGCTGGAGCTCCGACAGCGCATGGTTGACGCTGGAAGGACGGGCGTGTTGTCATACGGACCGTAGAGGCGTTGCTGGCTTCAGAATTTCCGCCGCGGCCTTTAGGGCCATAGTGGACAACCGTTTCACTGGCAAAGGTTGGTGATAACGAGAGTTCAGCTGAAGGTGCTTTAGTTGTTTAAAAGTCATGTGAGTAAAGGTAAAGGCTAGTGGAAAAAGAAGCATCTGTGAATTATGAGAAATACCTAGATTAAAGCTATGCTTCTGTAAAACATGGTCAAACATTGGCTCACTTTGAATGCTGTAACGGAATGATTATGACTATAATGATACCGAAAAACACAAGGGCAAATGGACATAATATATACCAATAACATTATTTGCAGCCTGGGAGGAATGGGTTACCAAGAACGTGAATCTCTGGCGCGACTTCAATATCGACTGGCTGAACATAACTTTCAGTGCACGTCATTCACTACGAGCATCTGAAACGAGACCCCATTTTGGAATTGCGAAACTTCGTACGGTGAGTGGACATAGTTATAAGTGAAGTATTGTCCCTGTGGTTGAATGAGTATTAAAGGAAATAGCTCACCTTCAACATGGGTTTTGAACTGAGATCGCAGTGTTGTAGCCGGTAGCCCGTGTTGAAAAACCCCCAACTGCAAGTTTTCTGGGCTGAAAAGGCTCTCCAGCCGAATATATTTGACTTTTTGTCGAATAAATGTGGGCCATAAATAAAGAATGTCAAGAATGTGGGCCTTATATACACCTGGGCAAGGCTATACAGTAATCTTACGTGACTTCTTTTGAATCTGATTGGCTGAGCCATTTGATTCTTTCGTTTGACGCGTATATAGTTTTGATAAAATTAATATTGTACGTCCGTCTGTCCTGAATCGGTGCGATGTATGGCTATTTTTGACAATATGAAAATAAGTTGTGTTTTAAAATATAATCAAATCGTGTTTGAAAACAAAACAAAAACAATCCAAGGTGAACTATTTCCTTAAACCCAGCAGCCTCTGCCCCACCCGGCCACCTTTGAGCCGCCCGGGGCTTTTACGCCCTTCCTTTGGTTCTTCGACAATATCATCAGAACGGGTAGTAATAGCGACGTGAAACTTCGGGTTCATCTAATATAATGCCTCAGGCACACCCGAATAAAATGAGGGTGTCATGATCATGTCAGGTCACAGTTGACTCACAAAGCTAATGATATCGCCATGATTTCACCGCCAAGAGCAGTAGATTCTGAATAGCTTGAATGTTTCCTACTACCTTTGAGATTATTAGAATAAGCTTATCGGGCTTATCGGGCTAAAATGGTGAATGAACATTTAATAATGCTTAATGGGTGCCAAATGTGAAATCGGATGAACAAATATCCTAAAAGCTGCCAAATTCCAAAAAGGTCATGTCAGGTCATCTGAGGTCAGTGACCTCGGTTGACTTGTGAAAGCGCATGACCCCAGTGGAACATATAATTATGTAAACTTGAATTCAGATTTGAATCGGGTCAAACACTTCTGAGACTGCCAGAAGCAACAAGTATTATGAGTCATCGGTGGTCAGTAACCTCGTTGACCTCGCAAGGTAATTAAGTCACAATTCAGTGAATAACCCAACTGGTCATCCTCGAACACCATATACATTTTGTTGTTGAAGAAAAACATCGGAATGACAAATTAAACGAATTGTTACTAGAGACACATTTGCCGCTGCATGACTTGAGAGCAGAGCAGGTCTAACTCGGTCATGGTTATGGCGGGTAAAATTTCCAAGAATTTGATGTGTAAAATTGCTTAAAAGTAGGGTACTGAAAGTTAATCGCAATCGGTTAATAACTACGTGAATTATTGTTGAAAACCGAGAGAGGGTGGCATGGAATACCCAGGCGAGTGTCAAGTAATTTATCCTTTTTAATAACGGCCAAAGACAATGGGTATCTCAGTTTAAAACAAGCAAGGGATACACGTTTCCTTAGGAAGGAGGGTCGTTTTAGCGCCCCAAACATAAAAGGTAAGTGAATTGTTTTAGAAGAAAATAATGCTGCAATTTGTTAACAACGAGATGCTTTTCTTTACTTTTCAGATTTGTTGGTCTTCCTGAGGACGAAGCTAGGTTAACCTGTGTTGAAAAATATCCAGAAGGGCAGTTCAAAAGGAAGTCATCCAAGAGTCAAATATTTTATCACAGGTAAAATGACGCTTGTTTGGTGACAGTGTGATTCAACTTGCCCATTTTTTCGGGGCACTGCACTCAGAACACTGTATAAATAGGCTTAATAATCGAGTATAACACAAATGGAAATAACGGAAGTAATATATTAAATTACCTGTGCTGTTCCAGTGCTCGGCGCCATTTTTGACTAGGGGGGGTGGAGGTAGTCCGAATTCCCCCTTCGAATTCAGTTCCTATGGATAGTAGGCAGAAATAAACTACTGTTCGATATTTCCTAGAAATACAGGTTCGCCAGCTGTCCGAGGTTGACGATCCATAATCAGAGGCCACCCACGACCACGTGTGCACGTGCCGACTGACTTCGACTCTGGCTCCAGCGAAACGCCCCTGTGCGAATCGCCTTCATCTCCTGTGTGCCTCCTCTTCCACATAGCTCAGTTGGTGACCATCCCGCCCGACTCTCTCCACACTATATCGCAGGGACGTGTTTTCTCCGTGGCACCATGCTCTGCTGGACTCTGCTATCGACTCAGTTCAGAGGCAGCTGGTGTCATGGCCACCCGCCCGCGCTGGGAGGTAAAGTACTACGCGACTCAGTGGCGTAGCGGACGTCAGCCGACGTCAGGCGTCAGCGGACGGGTCAGCGCTGCACGCGCAACCGTGATCAGACAAGCTATGTGAGAGAGTGCGAGTTTGTTGTTATTGTGCATACTATCTGCTGTGGCTTTAGCAAATTATTCTTTCCCGGTGGTATGCAGTATTGGTTTTACCTGGAAGTTAGTTCTGTCACAGCTGTCACATGTAATACATACCTATAGAAAGAGTTGCAGGGTGATGCACAAAAGTCGCTCACGTGTATGGTATACGTTAAGTTGGCAATGTATGTTTGTGGTAATCAAATAGTTTATTTGCGTTGTTCCAGGTCGGTGGCCTGACAATGGCTCATCAGGGAAAGTCAGCTGCTCTGTATCTGTGTCAAATATAATTGATATGCTGATTTATCAAATATATGATGTATCCGTAGGCTTTCAGTGATACGAGAATCCGAAGTCTTGGCTGTAGCTTACTCGGACTGAAAGTATTGCATACAGGTCATTCTTATAAATACTATGGCACTGATGTCCTCAAATTTGAGCTCAGATCAATGGTTTAGGCTCCAGAGGTCATCGCATGTCAAAAAGGCTATTTTGGCAAAGAGGTTTTGGCAAATACCTTTTTAACTAATACAAATAGGGCAATAATGTGGACGCCATCATGTTCGTCTCGTCAAAGCGTTTCTTATTATAATTATAATGACCTGTTTAGGTCAACTTATATATTTGACCTAAATTCTAATTTGGATCTGGTGATCTGACGTGAGATGACCCGAGGTCAATAATTGCACATCATGTGGGTAATTGATTTCCGAACAACAATGCAAAACGTCGACTTTTCTGCTTATATCCTCGAAAAACCCTAGGGTATGGTGGATTTCTCCCCCCTCTAGAGTGCGTGTTAACCCCTGTCTCTTTGTTTCATGTTGCTCATGGAACATGATCATTGATCAATGACAATTTTTTTGTCACTTTAAGCCTTGTTTTATTGAACAGATCGCGATTATTTATGTTTTACAATGCAATGCACACTATCTATGGATTGTGACTTTGTGGCATGTTGATTCGCCGTCATATTGATGAAATCTCAAATGTCATCAAGCGCAATTGTATCAGTTTGTGCAGTCAAACCATCCAGTCTGGCTGGTTTACGCAGTGTGCGTTGATTGAGTGCATTACAGCAGTGATTGTCATGAATCGGGTGCACCAATGGGTGCCCACTCAATTCTTCTGATTGTCCGGGTTTGGTATGAATTTTTTACTTTTCATGGGTAGGTACTAGACGTAGACGGGCATGGGCAGGCGCGCAACCAGAATTTTCGTATGGGAGCGGGGACGACCTCAAGGGGGCCCCGTCGGGCCGGAAGAGCCCCACCATTGCGGAGCCAATAAGGACCCCTGCACATATCAGGGGTGGATCCATCCAGGGGGCATACTCCCCTAGTTTCCGAGACCATAATTTGCCCCCCCCCCATACAAATAAAAAAACACAAAAGGTTCGGACGTATGCACAATTGTACACTGTACAGCCTCCGGCCCCGCAGTTGCTATGGTACCCACTAAGGTCCGGCTTCTTTCTCCGCTAGCGTATGTTTGACGGCGAATTAACCCGCGCACTGCAGGGGGGTTGATTTCCGCCCCCCCCCTCAGGTTTTTCAGGAGTGCGCAAAAACGGCGGGCGCGCAGCGCCGCAAAAAATTTTGGTACACCTTTTGGGCATAAATTACACAACACTTTGGAAAAGTTTTGACTTAGTGTCATTCAGGTCAGGTCACAAGTCCATGTCAAGTGGACCTCGGTCAAAAATGTTTTGCGTTCGTGCAAAGAAATGGCCACAGTCTTTTTTGAAAGTTTTTGAAACTTCAGGATTTCATAAGGAAATAGCAGTAACTACAATTGTTGATCTCGGGATTTTTCGTATCGTTGACAAAGGGGTCTAATTTCCTGACCTTAGGCCATTATAGTGATGGGAAGATAAACAAATGCTTCCTCTTTCATAAAATATGCATCGGATCAGGCTAATTCTTTCAGAATCATGCTATTTTAGCTTCATCCAGAGTAATCAGGTGCAATTGATGCTTCAGAGATTTTCTACAAGGTCATCTGAGGTCATCAGCAATTATTTTGCTAATAACTCTTGATATAGAATAGATAGAGAGATTAGTTGGACACCATGTGTGTCGTCTCGTTTCGCATTGCCCATATGCAACATGACCTACCTGGGTCACCAAATGACCTTCACCTGAGGTCACATTTTGAAATTGACCTTACCAGGTCACCGTGTATATGTTTCAACGCGCATCAATGAGACAAACACGATGGCGTCAAAATGATTGCCCTATCTTTCTTAGGTCACATGCTATTCACGAAAAACTGTTTGGGCTAAAAACGGTATTTTTGACCTTTCATGACCTCTGGAGCCTAAACTATTGATCTGAGATCAATTTTGAGGACATTTATGCGATTACAAATTTCAATGACTATCGATTGTCTCTCTACTTGTTTGCTCCTAGCTATCATAGTTTCCGAGATAATCGGGGGTTTCTGGAAAAGAGTCCTAAACCGGAAATCTGCCCTTTGGTTTACTACTGGTGGATCAATTGTGACCTGAATCCAGCCAGAACTGTATTTCGATAGGAGCTTGCCTAGGCTATCTAATGCGTTTTCCGCTACGTTGGCGTAAGTTTTGGGAGTTCACGGGGGGCGGAAATCAACCCCTGCAGTTCGTGTTCGGCGCGAACCCCCTGCAGTGCGCGGGTTAAGAAATGACCGTATATGCATTCAAACCGCATTACTGAGAGCTTCAAATTTATAAATTGACGCATTGCCTCACCCTATGCATTTGCTGCTTTTAAGCCAAAATCCGTTTTTAGCGTTTTGCGGTGAAAACAACTGGTTTTTGCTTAAAAACAAACCATGGACAAGGTAAACCAATGCGTCAATATAACAATTTGAAGCTTTCAGTAATGCAGTTTAAATGCACGAAGGTCGTTTCTTAATTCGCCGTAAAACATACGCTAGAGGAGAAAACAAGCCGGACCTTAGCGTGTACCATAGCAACTGCGAGCCTTGTACCTACAGTTACAAACGGGCTGACGACACGCTCCCTGCCCCCCCCCCCCACGGTTAACAACTGTATCGCTGGTGGCTGACGGCCTGTAAATTTGACCCCCACGCTCCATAACTTTAATATACTCATAAGGTCACAAGGTTAATCTAGGGTCACCAGTTTTGAAACGGCTGATAAAATTGAGTTCCCAACACAAATATAATTGTGTCTTTTAAAATAAAATAGGTCCAGCCGTTCCTGAACAACCGGACAGAGGCCCACCGGGTCGCCTCATAGGGGCCTAGGGGGCCGCATTTCGTAAGGGGTACGGGCCTGTGAGGCTGTGTGCCCCCTTGTGTGTGCCTCTGGGACCTGCAGTCTGAAATATTCAATGTAAAACTTTGACTTTCATTGTATTGTTTTCATTTTAAAATACAACAAAACAGGGGCCACACGGGGCCACCTCAGAGGGGCCCCACCAGGCCGCCTCTGAGCAGGAACGTAACCAGGGGGTGGCCACCCCCTCCCCTGGAGGCCAGGGAGCGCTTTTCGGTGAGTGCAGCGCGTCGAGAAGGGCCGACGAGACTACGAATTGCGGTATCATGGACACTATCACAAATCTGGAGACCACGCTAAACATGGTCTTTGGAGGGTTTAGAGCACTTCAGAGACCCTTTAGGGCCACCGCCAAACAGGACCCTCTCAAAAAGATTAGAAGGCCCAATGGACGTTCATAAGGCCCCTGTTGAGGTCAGAGGGGCCTCTGGCTATACCAAAAGGGTCCCTGGGCGATTCAGAATGGTCATGAACATGCCGAATGGGTCTGTAACCAGCAGAAAGGAACCCCTGGGCAGGTCGGCTTCTTCCTGAACCATTTTGCACTGGGTTCCAAGCTGGGTTCCCTGCAGAATGCAATTGCAGACCTGTCATAGGTACAGATATTCATTTTCGGAACCCATATTTTAAAGTGAATGTTTCACCCTTAAACTGGTTTTGAACTGAGATAGCCATTCTCTTTGGCCGCTATTGAAAAGTATAAAAAACTCGGGCACATTTTTCCGAAACTTAGGCGTTTTAAAGCAATTCAATTTATAATTTGCAAAATGCATGTCTACAGGGTGCGGCATAAGTTCTGATACACTTTTGATGACCAAATTTTACGAGGTGCGATATATTTCGTACAGAAATTGGCACCTCGTTGTCAACACCGTTGCACCGTTCGTACATTCAACTCAGACAGCAATGCCCCGAGTCAGTACTTGGACGGGTGACCGCCGAGGCAAGCAACGATTCGCCATCACCTTACATTTGGTCCTCAAAAGTGTATCAGAACTTATGTCGCACCCTGTAGTGCCACGGCTGGCTGGTTGACAGCCACTTCAAGATTGTTGGTCCTGGGAAAACCAAAAACTACTTGTATTTCTCTAACCCTGGTTCGATTACCTACTGCGAGTACGATCATACAGAACTTGTTTGTTTTCAAGTCCCCAGAATCGTCTAAAAAGATTGTGCCACATCTCTATATAGCTCTCTGTAGCTCAGTAATTATGAAATTGTCACCAATTAAAAAATACTAGAAGGTCAAAATTCATATAGTCATAAATTTATATAGCCTTATATTTATAAAGCCATATATTTATCAAACCTTATATTTGTATAGAGGGCAAGTTTGCGCGATGCGCAGTAAACGGCACCCGCCAACGCCAAATACCGCCAACGCCGCCCACAAAAACTGCCCGCAAACGCCACCCGCCAACGCCAAGATCACCAACGCTGCTCTCAAACGCCGCCCGCAAACGCCGCCCGCGAAAGCTGCCCGCTGACGCCAAATACCGCCCACGCTGCCCGAAAACGCCGTCCGCCAACGCCAAATACTGTCAATACCACCCGTCAACGCCAAATACCGCCAACGACGCACGCAAACGCCAAATACCGCCAACGCCGCCCATCAACGCCACCCGCAAACGCCACCTGTAAACACCGCCCGCAAACGCTGCCCGCGAACGTCGCCCGTAAACGCCACCCGCAAACCCACAAACGCCGCCCGCAAACGCGCCCGTAAACGCCAAATACCGCCAACGTATGACGACGTAACCACGTATAATACAGATTATTCTTGCTTTTGAATAATGATTAGATCCATAATCATTGTATTTACCAGGACGACGCCGTGGTTTGCGATGAACGACTAAACGCGAAGGAAATGTATGGTGAATACTGAATTTTAACTCGATCAGGCAGCTGGTAGGCATACTACTTCCCTTGCGTTCATATCGTCCGCAGCGCTCCTGAAACGCAATGTCGTCGCCACTGCCGCCGCTGCCGCTACCTTGTCGATACCCTGTGCAGTGTGGTGCTGTCGTCCGGTAGGTTGTGGACCCTATGTGACCGTGACGACAGCTGGCCTGTGATACCCTGCAGTGCGGTGCTGCCGTCCGGTAGGTTGTGGACTCTATGTGACCGTGACGGGACACCTGTTAGTTCTCAGCCGCGTGAGTCCGGTCTCCGCCCTGCGCCACCTGCCGGCCCTATAAAGGCCCGTTCCCAGGCCGACTTGCAGACCAGGGTGTAACCTCCTCTGCCTGCGCGAGTGGGACGCCGAGCCGAGCCGAGCTAAACTGGTCTGTGTTTGCCATGGCTGCTGTCTGGATGCTGCTGATGAGTCTGCTGGTGGCGGCTGCTGCCGCGGAAGATCCTACTCCTGTCGTTATTTGGCACGGCATGGGTGAGTTGACAGAGCATGCTGAAATATATTTAATGGAACATTTAATTCGTGAAAAAGTATTTAATGAAATTTATTAGTAGATAAGTTTTGAATTATATTTATTAGTAAATAAGCATTTAGTTATATTTATAAGTAGATAAGCATTTCACAGGTCGCATGAGCATGGAAGGGCACTTCCACCTTTCTTTTATTGTGAAGGAGAATGAAAACAATGAACATGTCGAGCAAAACCAGTTTTTTCAATAGCAACTAGCAACATATAACAACACTTAGTTCCCATAATGATAGTAGCGTCTTATGCAAAACAGGCTGGGTTAGGAATGTTAAACTAGTATCTTTGTATTCAAACTTGTGTGAGCTGGCTAAACATCAAACATTTTGGTATAAACTTGCGCTCCGCTGGGGGCATAGGCGTAGGAGCCGGGGGGTAGGGGGGCATTTGCCCCCAACATTTTCAGATTACATTACGCCTATGGAGGTCGCATGGAATGAATCGACTTCAAAATGCCTTTTTCCCCAACTTCAAATGAGTTCCTACGCCCCTGGCTGGGGGCTTTGTCAATAACTTAAATACCGTGATATATGTCGGCATAAAAATGTGTGTACCATGCGTTGTTAACAACTTAAATACCGTGATAGATATCGACATAAAAACTCCCAATGTGTGAATAACTCATGCTGACTTTTTGAAGTCCCGTTCTTTGGCTTTTAATGACCAGCTACATACAAATAATTAACACAACACAACTGTATTTTCGAGATATAACGGGTTCAGAGCATGTTTTTTATCCAATTCATAGAGCATGATGTGCTGAGTTTCGTAGACTCTTACAATAGTGACTTTTGTGATCTAACTTCCGCCTGACTTTGCCTTTAAAGGGAATATAGCACTTTAACTTAGTTTTAACTGAGAATAGCCAAGATTGTCGGGTGTGCTGGAAACCCAAATCCGAATTTTTTCCCTCAAAGAGACTAGTTGCTGAGTTTCAACGCAAAACGTTGGGGCAATATGTTGGGCTATTTCAACGTCACAAATCCGTGACGTTTCGCATACGTCTCAGTAGGTTACTCCACTGTGATTGCACCGATTCGCTTTTTGAACTCGCCCAGTATTTCAGTACTTGCGTCCACCGACCGCCCCGACGGTCGTCGGCGCTCGCACACCTCTAGTGGTTCACGTAGCGTGCCGCACGTCCCTACCGCGCGAGCCGAAGCGCGGGTGAGCGCCAACCAGTTTGCGTTTCAACGTACGGTTGACCATCGTGCGGTGCCGGCACAGCAGCTGTCACGGCGAGGCGCAAAGTTTTGCGTTTCGATGCGTCTTGTGACGTCAACAACTCGCTTTGGTGACGCAAGATTGGTGGTGACGTCAATGTAAACATATTACTATTTTTCAAATTTACAACAATTCTGACTTTTTTTTTTTTCTCGCAAAAATGAATGCAGGACGTAATCAGGGCATTCTTCTCATCATCTCATACTTTTTCCAATGCGAGGGGGGGGGGTCTATATTCCTTTAAAGTCTCACTTTTGCTGAATTATTATACAAATCATACCATTGAAAGCACATTGTGCGATAATGATCGCAATCCAAGGTTTTGAATGAAAAGCGTGGTTCATAGACTCAAATACCTTGAATGCGACTTTTGACATGACCGTGACCTGACATGTGATCTTATTTTGATTTGTTAGTATGCTTTCAATGCGTCTCATTGAGAGCTTCCGATTGCCGCCTTGTGCGTCTCGCTGCACTCATTGGTTCGGAAGATAAGGGGAGGGGGGGGGGAAGAATTCCCTGTCAACCAGCGCGCGTATGGGCTTATACGCTCTGGGTGGGCGCACATGCACCGCTGCAACTTTTGGCGTTTGGCTGTTGTGTTTGTTGTGCTTGTGTTTTTGCGTTTGCGCTTGTGTTTGGCTGAAGACCCGAGCGGGCTGCCGGTAAAAATGTTTAATTTTTCAGAATATCTCGATTGACCTATCCATTGATAGTTGCTAGATCTTACTTTTAAATTACTTTATAAAGGCAATATGTGTATGTATGTATGTATGTATCTGTATATTGTATATCCGTGCATTGGTAAGTGCTTGCGTGCGTGCGTGCGTGCGTGCGTGCGTGCGTGCGTGCGTGCGTGCGTGCGTGCGTGCGTGCGTGCGTGCGTGTCGGTGGCTGACTGATCCGTGGCCGACAGGTGACTCCTGCTGCCTGCCGACGAGCATGGGAATGATCAAGAGGACTGTGGAGGAGAACATCCCAGGCGTCTACGTTCGCTCTCTGATGATCGGCCCCAATGTCATAGATGTGAGCCCTCAAACACGTATGTATGTGCACACATCAGTGCTTGGCACTCTTCAGTGTGTGCTTCATGCTCGCAGTGCTTGACTGAGCACCAGAGGCGCTTCATCGGATTTCTCCAATATCATAATGTGTTGCTGTAAAATCAAATAGTACAGTCACTGACGCCGATTACGCCTTCTCAGGACACCCTGAACGGCTTCTTCGATCCTTGCGACGCCCAGATCGAAGAGGCTTGCCAGAAGATCGCATCTGATGAGAGCCTGCAGGGTGGATACAACGCCATGGGCTTCTCACAGGGAGGACAGTTCCTGTGAGTGGGCGGATATAACGTCATGGGCTTCTCACAGGGAGGACAGTTTCTGTGAGTGGGCGGATACAACGCCATGGGCTTCTCACAGGGAGGACAGTTCCTGTGAGTGGGTGGATACAAGCCATGGGCTTCTCACAGGGAGGACAGTTCCTGTGAGTGGGCGGATACAACGCCATGGCTTTTCACAGGGAGGACAGTTCCTGTGAGTATTCGTCATTGGTTGCTGAGGGTGATTTGGATGTACATTTGTATGTGGTAAATAGTACATACATCGTATGATGTATGTACTATGCTTCGTCACATCACATATGTTCTGCAATGCATACTTTGTATTCATAACACCTACTGAGAGCTCCGCTATAGACTTCTACTAGACTTGACGTGGCCGTGACCTCGTATGACCTGGCTGAAGCCGGGCAGTGACACATCTAACCTTGACCTCGTATGACCTTGCTGCAGCCGGGCGGTGGCGCAGCGCTGTCCGAATCCTCCGATGAAGAACCTCATCACGTTCGGCGGCCAGCACCAGGGAGTGTTCGGACTGCCCACTGTCTCGGCACTGAGGGCGTCTGCGAGATCGTCAGAGAGATGCTGGATTACGGCGCTTACGAAAGGTCAGTAGGTCTCCCAATGCCTATATATATATCGCCACGTAGCAGCTACATATTTGCGTATCTAGACTTAGTTGACAGCCTGGCGAGGAGCACAGCAAACGTTCTGACAGTGCCCACTCAATGGCATTCACCAAGAAACTGCAGGAAAACGTGTTGGAGGATCCTGGTAAGGGAAATTCGGTTTTAGCCAAGGAGATGGACGTCAGAGTCTCCACGATGAACGAGGCCCTAAATGAGAATATCCACCCTAGGCGTAGGAGCCGGGGGGGGGGGGGCAACTGCCCCCCAACATTTTCGGATTTAAACATTACGACTATGGACGTTGCATGGAAAGAATCGACTTAAAAATGCCTTTTGCCCTCCAACTTTAAATGAGTTCCTACGCCCCTGATCTTCACTACTCCTACAAGAGGCGCAAGGAACTGCTTCTGACCGCTGCGGCTCAAGATAACCGCCTAAAGAAAGTAAAACAGCTCCTGATGTCAAAGGTCGAGCCTGGGATGCTCTGTTTTTTCTCAAACAAAAAGAACTTCAGCCAAAGCCAGCCGCAAAACCCCCAAAACAACCAACAGGCGGCTTGTTTACAGTCCGCACGAAGTCCCACGCGTCATGAAGACTGAGTTGCCTCAAACTGTGATGGCCTTTGCGTGTGTGTCCAGCGAAGATGACGTCACGCCTCACTACAACTTCGAGGAGGTTCTCCGGCTCAACTCAGACGGCTGCATGCAACCACTCAGCACGGTGGTGAAGCCCTGGGTGGAGAGGATGGCCGCGGGACGTCTATACGTGTGACAGAACGACTCTGCGCCAAGCCACACATCTGGGAAGAACCATAATTGTCTGTCGGATAATTATTCGACTTCACCAGCCCGAACGTATGGGCACCTAATCACCAGACTGCAATCAAATGGACGACTACGCATGTGGCGCAGCTGAGAAAGACACAAGCCGCACCACCTGCAACACCAAGGCCGATCTCATCGCCAGCGTGAACATGGTGTTCAGTGTTCAGCTGTCTGTCTAAGGACTCTGTGAAGGCAAAGTGAAGCATGTTCAGGATCCGTCTGAAGGCAGTGGTGAAAGCTGAAGATGATTTCTGTGGGTGAGGCGGACGCTGCGAGGGATGAGCTTATGACTGTAGTTTTTTAGATGCGTCCATTTTTGACTGAGATATTGGACTTTTTCCTCATTTTCGTAAAAGTGTCAAATTTATCCCGAACACCCTGTATATATTTGTATATACATAAAAAGCCATGTTTCTTTACCAGCTTTTGCTCATAAATACAGTCCTAGGATTCATCTATATCCAGTCAATAAAAGCTAAAAAAGCATCTTAAAGATATGACGTCATGAGTTACTTATACTTAGGGAGCAATAACTCTTTTTAAAAATGAAAACTTTGATATTTTGTTTCCGTATTTCTCATATGTGATTCTCCAACAAATATTCAGTTGTTTAGATTTTTGAACATTTTGTATTCGATGTCATGAAAAAATTGGTTCAACAACCAAAATTGACAACATTCTGAGATAGCCATGTTGTAGCCTTCGTCGTTTTATTTTATATCTATTGCCATTTTTTCAAAATAAAAATGTTTTTTGCACGGCCTGCTAAGTTTTAACTGATTTTATCGTCAAACTAGTGTGTAATTACGTCACTTAATTTGTTATATTTAAAACAATGGACAAAATAGCTTTACATTTTTGCATGACTTTTAATTGATTTCACGACTTTAATTGGAGCAGGTAACCTATGTAAGTTTTGCATCAATAGCGTTGTTGTTGTTTTAGCTATTGCGAAGGTTAGTCAGGGGGCTTTTTTTGCCCCCTCCCCCTGGTTAATGGCAGGTTGTCAGTGTGTCAGCCCTTTTACCATGACGGCGAAATAGCTGTTTTATGTATCATATCTAATGATATGTGAGTATATGATATGTGTGCATAATGGATATGTAGATCTATATATGTGTGTATGTATTGACAGTAAAGCACTCTAGAGTGTTTAAACTGTTAATGCATACACACATACATGCTAGACAAATGCCTGTGTGTTACGGTTGTCTAGCTTTTATACAAGCAGCATCAATAAGTTATAGAATGAACGAATGCAAAAATGTTTATTGTAAGTATTAGAACGCAATTTCAGTTTACTGCTAATTGTTATGTTCATAAAGGTCACACTAGCCGTTTTCACGATTAATTATTTTGCACCACAATGCGGCGTACATTGGACAACATTTCAGAGAAGTGAAACATTCCCTTTAAGTAGTAGCCGTTTTCACGATGGACTAATTTGCGAAAAAAAATGTTTTAACTTTTAACCCTTGCCCTACTGGGCCCTAGGGCGAGGGTTAAAACATTTATCGCAAATTAGTCCAGCGTGAAAACGGCTACTACTAAAACATTTTAAAACATTTTTAAATGTTTTAAACATTTTGCGCAAAATAATCCATCGTGAAAACGGTTGATGCTTTATCATACCAAGAAGTCCCGGATCAATTTGTAAAATTATAAACAAAATGCACCCATTTAAAACGGTTAATGTTCTGGTAACAAGCGTCCTCTCTTACTGTATTCACTATTCAGTAATTTATTATCATGTGATATACTTTCTTTGATTGTTTATAAGAACACAATTCATCGCTGAAACTTTAATCCTAGTTTTACCTTCTGTTCTGGCTAGTTGTTTCAGTTGTGCAGGATTGGAGTCTTCATATTTTGCCTCTAATGCTGGTGTGGTCTTGAGATAAGACTATATGCCACTCTGCTTCGATGAGATAAGACGCAATCCTTGGGAAATAGCACAGCCGCCGCTGGTACAAATACTCTGCAGCCAAGAAGAATATGTATCTCATCGGTCCATTGAAGGGCACTACCAGTTTTATATGGTTAATGTGCCAGAGCATTTAAGTTTAGTTTAATTGTCAACCAACCAACCACTTGCCATCATAGTTTTCGAAAGACACCTACAGCCTATGATATAACCGAAGGTTGTTTTTTACTAACTTACTAGTTACTACGCCCCCTCCTTCGAAACAAATATAGATGTTTCTAAAAATATTTTATTTTTGTGTAAATCGAAGACTAATTCAAAAGGTGCCATCACCTTGGTGTTCATTATTTATCTTTAGTTCGATATTATTCATCATATCACTTTTACAAATGTATTCAAGTTGGTGGCATGAGTGGTATCTTCAGATGATAAATATAAATATGACTTTGTTTTGAAAAATAGACGGATAGCCGTATTAATACAAGTGATTACCCCACGCCGTGCCGGTGCTCGGCGCCACCTTTAGCCGTGCCGGAGGGGGGGGGGACGTTTCAACGCCCCCTCGAACTCGGCTTCTATGAGACGTATAAGACAGCAATTGAAAATACCACTCGAATGCGGCTCATCGAGGCATGTCGGGTGGTGCGATAAAGAACCAATGTCAGAGAGTGTACCGACTAACGTCATCCAGAACTGGGCCGTGATTGGTTTGTTTTGGATGTCTGAAAGCAGAACTGTTCTAATTACTGTGTGGAAATTACTGGGCTTAGCGGAACAATGCTTTTACAACACTGAACTTTCTGGCCTACACTATATATAAATAATTTATATAATATATATATATATATATATATATATATATAATATATATTATTATACTATATATATATATTATATATATGATTTGCAGCTTCAAATCAACTGTGTTATAGGTGAACTATTGCTTCAAGCCCCCACAGGCCTCCGTTTATATATTTCTTCTTCAGAAACGGGTGCAAACAGCGTCACACGATTTAGCATAGCCATTTATTGATCCCTTGTGCATCTTTTGGCAAAGTTTCGTGTGAAAGTCTAGTTAGATAAAATCAAGATAAATACCATTACTTTCTTAAAGCTCAGGGTTGTGTCACAGAGTATTTACCAGAAATGTGAAACCCGCCGTCACGTCATCTGACTAGGTCATCAGGTACCTAATATGTATGTTATATCATTCTAGTATCTCATTATTATTACGTCTCATTATTGTCATTATTATTACTTATATATTTTTTGTCGAAGTTTTTTTAGTTTCTTCCTAATATTTATTGTTTCTTAAAAAATTGGGTTTCTGGAACAGACTACATCTGTTGCCAAATTTGATCTTTGATAACATCCTCATTAGCCGTTTTCACGATGGATTATTTTGTACGAAATGTTTTAAAACATTTAAAATGTTTTAAAATATTTTAGTTGTAGCCGTTTTCACAATGGGCTAATTTGCGAGAAATATTTTAACCCTCGACCTACGGTCCCGTAGGGCAAGGGTAAAAACATTTTTTTTTTAATTTGTCCATCGTGGAATCGGCTACTACTAAAACATTTTAAAACATTTTAAAATGTTTTGAAACATTTTGCGCAAAATAACCCATCGTGAAAACGGCTAATATCGAACTAAGCTGTAAATGACTATACAGCAAATTCGACTGGTTGTGTTGGATTTCATTTTTTTCGTCTTCCCGGTCCCATAAGTAGTCGAGATAGATGTTGTCAAGCTGTCTCCGTTCAGTTGTTTTGATTCAGACATCTCGCTGTGACTTGTGTTACCATCACCACATGAACCTCCACCTGCGTGCTGTTCTCCAGCTTCGTGCAGTCGCACCTGGTTCAGGCCCAGTACTGGCACGACCCCACCAAGCAGCAGGAGTACATCGAGGTGTCGCAGTTCCTGGCCGACATCAACAACGAACGGGTGAGCTCGCCCGGTGGAGCTGACCCGGAATGGGTGGCTTCGTATTGTTCGTAATAGACATAATGTTAGTTAGGAGTCACATGTCTCGTATTCCGCGTTAATGTTGTTTATTGGGAGCTTCATAATATACACTCTGATCAGGGTTTTTAATGATAACCCACAATTTGTTCATTGGTTGGATTTTATTGATTGATTGGCCTTCATTGCTACTTACGTCTGAGGGCAAAGACAGTTATGTTATCGTGTACGAACTATAGCTTTGAAGGTGAGGGCTGGGGGTTGTATTGTAGATAAATGGCTTAACCTGTAATCATTTTTGCGTGGTATGACGACAAAATGGATAAATAAGTATAGTGTAATGCTGATATCCCTTTCTTCTTCTTGAAGCGTAGATACTGCTTACTGCTTTCAACAGATGAAGGAACGTTATAAAATTAGAATAGGGCCAGTAATGCTTTGATCTTGTCTTGATAGAAACTTAACTTATTTGTCGTTTAGGCAAATGTTTTGCTGTCCTAAGTTTCCCTCAATAATCGAAAAAAGGGACTGCATGTCTTCAGAGTCTTCGTTACGCCTATGGTGCTTCCTATGGACCTTTTGGTGACTCCTGACTCCTACTACTCCTTTTCTCCGCTGTGCCTTACAGGAAGTGAAGAACGAGACATACAAGACGAACCTGAACCAGCTGGAGAACCTGGTGCTGGTGATGTTCGATAACGACACGATGGTGGTGCCGCGGGAGTCCTCCCACTTCGGCTTCTACGCCGAGGGCCAGGACAAGACAGTCGTGCCACTGCAGCAGACAAAAATCTACACGGAGGTGAGCTGTTGAGCGTGAACGGGAACAGACAGCGCTTCGAGCGCGGACAGAACTGCTGATATTGTAGATGACACTTGCACTGCGCTGGTCACTGCATGATGATGCAAAGTGTTGTATATGTATTATGTATTAGTTAATGGGGAGAAACACGAATTTTTGCCTCGTCCTATTTCGGGACGGTGACTGACTGCAGTGCCGGTCGGTGTCCAGTGATCAGCATATGAAGACTGCAACGGAAAAAAGGAACTATGCCACTCGCGGCGTTTGTCGAAATCGACCGTGCCGTTCTTTTTTTTTTAACCTGGACGTATTTCGACTTTACAAGTTCCATGGCTCGTACCGCGCACCGACGATGAAGGTGGCGATGTGACCATACCTTATCTAGGACTGAAACCCGAACTCTTTCACCCTGCCGCAGGATTACCTGGGCCTGCAGAAGTTGGACGCTGACGGCAAGCTGGTGATGCTGGATACGGAGGGGGATCACCTGGAGTTCAGCACCGACTGGCTGGTGGAGAACATCATCAACGTGTATCTCAAGTAGCAGCCGCCAGGCGGCGGTAGCAGTGTCCACTGCGCCTTAACAGAGCAGCTGTCGAAGGCAGGGAATAATAACCTTGCAAAGTACGAGTTTGTTCGGCGATAAAGTCGTGGTCCTGATTACGTTTCCTTTTATGTTAATGTCAGCACCAGAATGAGATTCGGGTCAAAACACGAGAAGCACCTATTCTGACGGTACACTCGCGTCCCCGCTGCCAGCGGACACTGGACACTGGACAGTGGACACAGTGGACAGTGACACAATGCCAGTGCTGTCGTGAGTAGGAAGCTTTTTGAACGAAATACATGTAATTTGGGCCTTGGGGTGGTGAATTTGTGGTCTTAGGGTATTGGTAGAGTAATTAAAAAGTTGGTAAAACAAGTCGGTTTTGTCGCAATGCTTCTATGTGCTTATGTAGTACTTTCAATACATTTGACAACTTCTCATTATTGCACATTTTTTAACTATTCAGATACAAGCAGCAATACTGTTACAACCAACACTAAAAGGAAGAGGAACGCATTTTTCTTCTTCACCCCAGTAACTCATTATTCCACCCGCGCCATTCACCGGGGGAGAGATACTGGTATTGTCCCCTCTGATAAACTTTCGCAATAGCTTACAAACCAACCGACGCGATGCGATCAACGCGAAACTTAGGAAAGTTAGGCTACATTATTATACAACAATAATTGTAAGTCTCCCGTGCAAAAATGAGTCAACTTCGTTCAAAAGGATTTTATATGTATCTAATTTAGTGAT